>JABUQX010100108.1:10000-20000 GCA_015478945.1 Trachelipus rathkii
GCTTTAATATAAAAGGAAATTTATATATGACAATCTATAATGAGATGTATATCATTATAAATATGAGTATTAAAGTATACAACGTACATGGAGTAATAGTAGGTAAATAAAATTTGTATTAATTTTTCCACTAATATATATATATGAATAAAAAAATAACTTGGTTTAGTATAAATTTAAAAAGATAAAAGATCTAAATTGTGTTCAAAGTTTTTTTCTAATTGAATCAATCATCTTTAGGGAGCATATCTAGCTGAGAGGACTATTATATTTGAAATTGCTAAATTTGCCTTTCAATCTTTCCAGCATGATCCTCAGGTACATTGGTCCGTGTAGTAGTAATTTAAAAAATTAAGGCTAGAATATATTTATATGATATTATTGACCTACTATCATTATTAGCATATAATACTACTTATATACAGGGTGAAATCCACTACTTTTATAGGTATTATTAACAACATAATTTTAATAATAATGCCGAACATGAATTAATTTAAATAAAGAGCTTTTGTGAAATATGCATTTTCTTGTGGATTTTGGTTAGCTGTAATTTCTCACTTAAATGCTTAACAGGTGGAAATATCCGATGATAATTAAGTTGAATATATACTAACTCGAGTATATTTTGTGGAAGAAGAACTGCTCTGATGGAATATCCAATGCTAACAAATTATGATGAGTAAATTTATAGATTATAAATGAATAGCAACAATATAGTTCTACTACTCTTACATAGTTCGGATCATTATTGGAACGAGCTTTACTAATAATAATAATAATAATAATAATAATAATAATAATAATAATAATTTTCTGTATCCTTTTCATAAGGAAATTGTTTATTTTTTTTAATTAAAATTTATAATATATATTATTGCAGATATGCTTCTTATATATTGTATTTCAGTATGACAGGAAAAATATTTGCTTAGGTAACTTATTTATTATTAAACCATTGGACGTAGATTCTGAAGGATGGAAGCTTAGAGCATCATAAACCCTCCCACTCCCACCCCCATAAATTTTTATTATCCTGTTTGGGCGAGAAAAAAAATACAATATTAATATATAAAAATACTAACCATATTATCACCGTGTTGCCAAGATCAATAGAATTGTTGTTGGCAACAAAATATATGTAGAAAAATATATCAATAGCAGGGTTGCCAAAAAAGCCAAAAAGTTTTATTAAGTAATTGAAGTTGAAAATAAATAAATATTCAGATATGTGCAAGCTCTAATGGTTGACAAAATGTTGGTTTATTCAATTATCAAAAATCCATTTTTGAATTTTGACGAAAATACAACTTTTTCCCAACCCTGCTTCATATATGACTTTCCAAATTTATACCTGCCTCTACATTATTACCTCTCTCACTATAAGACAAAGTAAATGTTTATAGAATAAATAATACCATAGATTGCTAGTATATACTACGAGAAAACCCTTCAGCACCATTCCTTTACTGTCAAGTAAACAAATAATATGCATCATTCCGATTATATTGTTTACAGTTTACACTATTTAATCATCCTTTTACATCCATTTACACACATTTAATCATTCTTAGAGGATACAAGATATAACGGATAAAATAATATGACCCCTTCTCGGCAATAAGAAATAAAAAAGTTTTTCCATCAGTATTAAATTTTATATATATATATATATATATAAATATATATATATATATATATATATATATATATATATATATATATATATATATATATATATATATAATATATATTTATTTTATTTATTTTATTTATAATATATATAATAATATATATATAGTATATATATATATAATGACCTTTTATGCTATTAATTGCGTTTAAATTATACAATAGAGATAAAAAAAATATGATACATTTTAATGAGTATGTGTTTACATTCGTATGTTTGTTGGAACTTATTAGTATAAAAGGCTGGAGAAAAGTTGGTACGAGTTTCGTTTCACCGAGAACTGATTCCGGGAGGCCAGAGCAGAGTCGCTTGTGACTCAGTTTTAGCGCTTTATTCAAGAATTTTCCAGATTAGTTTTTATTAATATTTCTACCAATAAAATATGTATTATAAGGGAGTGGATTAGTAAGGAGGTTACTGTGTATCAATATTTGTACCAATAAGATACATATTATAGGGGATAGCAAGTAGAAATGAGTTTTTTTTTTGGTATTAATAACGTAACTAATAAGATGCGTTTTACGTTGAATGGGTGGTAGTAAATTTTTTTTTTTTTTTCCAATTTATATCCAAATAATTTGATTAAGTTTGCATTTTAAGGAAATTTAAGTCATTTTATCTTTATCAAAAACTATTTTGAAATCTCTACTAAAAATGCCATGTCAAGATATTATTAATAATTATCAAAGTGACGAAGGTGACGACAAGTTTGAGGAAACGTACGAATATCAAACTATTTTTAACCAAATTAAAAGAGAAACTAGGTAAGTCATTTTAAATATTTACTTAAAAATTAAAAATAAAATGTGCTCGCACCTTCCAAGCATATTTTAATACGTTTTTTAAGTACATTTTATTCATTAATTAAAATGTTTGACAAACACTTTGTAGCTCCAAATGATCACTGATCAACCTTTCCTATAACAATGCCTCAAATTTTTCGTGATGCTTCGAAATTTTTGCTAACAGAAGTTTGAAAAAAAAACAATAACGTTTTCTGGATACAAAACATAAGCCACGTTAATTTAAAAAAAAAAAAAAGTTACTCAATTTTCTAAGAACGAAACGAATTTATGGTGAATTTTAGTACTAAATTTTTATCAAAATATTTTATGAAAAAATCCATTTGCTTACTTTACACATTTTCCTTGAAATTTTCACAAAATTTAATTTCTATTTTTTTTTTTTTAATTACTATCAAGTGGTTCCACACACCAATGCGGCAACGGTTAGCCCCCCCCCCCTCCTCCCTGATCTAGTTCTTAGTTGAAACTTCGATGCATTACTTATTTGTTAGACCTCAATAAAGCACACCAGGTATTAGGGTGCGTAGAGTCGGGGTCTGATTATTTTGAGAGGCGTTACGTCTACGAATCCAATTACACATAGTATTTTAAACCTGGTGACCACACCGAGGCCATAGCGCGCCACTATGATATATATATATATATATATATATATATATATATGCTAACAACTTAACCTTATGTATGTAACTTTTCTTAACTATACTGCCTATATATATACTTAGCAACATATATATATATATATATAACAACAACATATATATATATATATATATATATGTAACATATACTATATATATATACTGCATATACCATACTGCTGCTACTATATATCTTTACTGTATATGAACGCCTCTCGTGGGTTGATCACCGCCTCTCTACGAGCGCTGGTTCAAATCACTCCCGCATGTGGGTTTTTATCTACCTGGGGGCAAGATTAAAACTTGACTGCTAACACGTTGGTGGCGCTGGTTTGGGATAGCCAGGGCCTTAAAGTTCGATTTCCTGTGGTCCCCCACGTGTTACCCCCTGCATAGGGGAGAAGCACGTTAAAAGGTAGTTTTTATATATATATATATATATATATATATATATATATATATATATATATATATATATATATATATATATATATATATATATATATATATTTCTTTATATATATATAACTGCTGCTATATATACTATACATACCTTATATATATATATATATATATTACTTTGCTTTTTCAAACTCTGGGGACAATTATCAAAAGCGCTCTGGGGACAATTACCAAAAACAAAAGTTGCTAATATGCAGCTAATCTCATTGTTACTAAGTAAAACTATTAGACGCAATTCGTCGTCCTTCCTTTGAAAATATTTGGGATAGTCAAAATTTTGAAACCTGATCTAAGATTGTCGGCAACAACACAAGTTTTTTGTCATACATTTTTAAAACATCGTTTTAAGATAATTAAATAATAAGACCTGAGCTATTTTTAGGTGAATATCATTATTTAATTAAAAGCTTCTTTTTTTCCTCTTGTGTGCGAAGTTATTTATTGCATATGAAATGTCATCATCATTTATTATTATTATTTCACTCATATTAATTTGGTATATATAGAGGAGATATGGTCCTGCGAACACATATGCGGACATTCAAACTTAGATTGTCTAGATCTTCCAGGTATTTTGCCCGGCGGGATATATATATGATCGGTCATGGGAGAGCATTTTTTTTGTAGGAGACAAAAGAGTAAAGTTAGAGATTGGAGGGAGATACCCTGCCTTAATGCTATGTCATTTCCGCAGAGGACTTAACATTAAAAGCAACTTTTAATCCGTTTGCCAGAAATTCGAATATTAGGAAAAGTGCTGCTATTATGGGAAAATCTGTATCCATATTTATATTCTATCTGTAGATGTCTGATATTTCCCACGTTATACGTAACTACCTTACGGAAGCCTGAAACAAGGATGCGGAGCTGGTAGAAATATTTTCTTCCGGCTCCAACTCTGCTTCATGTCCCATTTATTGTGCTGTAAAAAAAACTTTTTTTTATATCTGGCTTCTGCCTAGGTTCTACTCCCCAATTTTTTTTTATCTGGTTCCAGCCCAGGTTCACTCCCCCTCCACCCCATTTTTTTTCTGGTTCGAGCTTCGGCTCCAGCTCTACCAAAAAAAAAAAATAATAATTTTTTTCTCAAACTTGGGCTTCGCAGCCCTAGTCTAAAATTTCACATCTGATCTGATCCGCCACTGCAGATATCTAAACTTTAAGCTCCTCAGACACACCACTACAGATATCTAAAATTTCTTCTAAAATTACAGGTTTCCCGATGGAGCCGTCCGTCTTCGCAATCCTCACATCTCCGAAATGCCCCAAGACATCCTATACCATCTTGCTCTTGGGTCAGGGTCACACGACCTTCAAGAAATGTTCGGGGACGTGAAATACGTGTGCATGGGCGGCACCCCAAAGAGAATGGAAGGGTTTGCAAAGTTTATAATGGATGAAATCGGCTACAAACTTCCAGCTGGAACTACTTTATTGGACATATCATTAGAATCATATCGTTACTCCATGTTTAAGGCAAGTCAATTATTTAAATTACTTATTTATTATTAAATTATTATAAAATAAATAAATTGTAATAATTTTAAGGAATTTAAATATTTATAAATAATTGTGCAGTATAAAAATTTTCTAAAAGTGGTTATTTTTCCACTATTATATATATATATATTTTTATATATATATATATATATATATATATATTGTAACATTATATATACCTATTTGCCCTATTTATATAACGGTTTATATAACCCAACATATATATATGCTGCTGCTGCTGTATATATATATATATATATATATATATATATATTGTAACTTCAGGTAGGGCCAGTCCTGTGTCTTTCCCACGGAATGGGAATACCATCAGTGGGTATCCTGCTTCACGAAGTCATAAAACTGATGTACCATGCAGGATGTAAGGACCCAGTGTTCTTCAGGCTTGGCACATGCGGTGGTATTGGTATTGAAGGAGGAAATTTGGTTGTATCGGAATCGGCAGTTGATGGTTTGATGCGACCCTACTTGGAACTGGTATTATTATTATTATTATTATTATTATTATTATTATTATTATTATTATTATTATTATTATTATTATTATTATTATTCCCCCTCACGAAGGTTGTCTCGTTGACGTCGAGAGGAGGCACAGACACTTTGTGTCCGCGAAGTACCGCCTACACTTTTGTTATATTTTGCTCTTGTTTATTCCTCTATCTTATTATTATTATTATTATTATTATTATTATTATTATTATTATTATTATTATTATTATTATTATTCCTTACTCAGATCCTAAGCTTTGTCCCTTCTAATAGTTTCCGCAACAACCTTCTCATTGTCCGTTCGCTGGAGTTGTGACTTCTATCTTCATTTTCCTCGAACTGCCTCAGCGATCGGTTCTACGATGCAGATTCACCGATTCCCATGCACTGTAGGTTTGTCCGCCACATTTTGTATGCTTCGGGATGCAGTCATTGACGAAAGATGAAGTCCACCCAGCTATGTTAAGGGGTTCTTTTATGTCCCATAAAGAAGTCCACAAAGAATCGACTCCTGTTTTCACCGACAGCTCCAAGATGGATTTCGAGTGATGGCATCGGCTGTCTTTCCTGATCTCAACATTTCTCACATCCTGCCGCTCTACTCGTCTATTTTCTCAGCCAAGCTGATAGAGTTGGTTATGGCAATGGGCAGGATTAGTACCATCTCTACTGACGAAAGTTATACCATTATTTCCGATTCTTAAAGCACTCTCCTGGCATTATTCAATAGGTCAGCGAGCAATCCCTTGATTTCTACCATCCATCGATTCCCTTGAACTTTGCATATAAGGATGAAAGGCATTACGTTCTGTTAGGTCCCTTCCTATGTGGGTGTTCTTGGGAATGAACAAGCTGATAAAGGGGCCAAACATGCTGCAACCAACTTGATAACAAATGAATAATACCTTTCACCTGACGCTTTATTGGGACACCTTCCAGCAGTGGACTTTTATTCAATCATTTGACAGGGTTTCTTCTCATGCTAGCAGGCATGTTGGGAGGAGGATGCCTGTGCCGCCAAGCTACAGAACGTATAGCCCCTAATAGAAATCTGACCTCCTTCCTGCAAACGAAGTCGTTGTCAGGTGCTGGTTCTGACCCGTTTACGCATAGGATACATTATTCTGACGCATAGATATAACATGATGAGAGACACTTCCTCAAGTCCTGCCCATTTTGCTGTTTGTTTCATTCTCTTACGCTCGACCATGAATTTGTGAGTTACGAATCCGTCTCTGCCATCGGACGGGAGTTTTTCCCCATTATACTTAACATTCCTTTCCTGAATCGCCTTACTCACACATATTGTCAGAATCTCATCAATTTAGTAGCGATAGTATATTTTATTTTCCATATGCACTGAACATCCTCTATGAGATTTAACCCTTTCAGCACCATTTATATGTTAAGTTTAAGGACTTGCGTTATTGTTAGTGATCTAACACGTTATAGTCGCTTTCTTGTGTGCTTTGGTGGTCCCTGTGCACGTACTAAAAAATATTATTATTTATTATTATTATTATTATTATTATTACCTCTGAGAACTCAGTCTTAATAATATTGGTGCAAGGTTTCAATTGGAATTCATAATTCTTGGATCAAACTGCAGATCATGTGATGAAACTTTTGTCCTGCCAAATACTGTCATTTTTCCAAGTTGAGAAATCGTTGTATACAGAAGACCTTGTTGCAGAGTATATTTAAAATATTTGCGAATGGGTTTAATTCTATTATTCGTATTTGTTGCTTAAGAAACACTTTTTATAGGAAAAATATTAATAGTAATCTGGTACGATATTTAAAGCACACGATAATATTACCAAAGTTGGTTTGGCGTTAAGGGCCAGTGAGATTAGGCCAATCCTATATTTAACTTTATAAATAAAACGTAAGTTTTTAACTTAGCAATAATCGTATTATATCAGCATTTAATTGTTTAAAAATCCCAATTGGTGTAAAATCAATTTTTTTATAAAAATTATATTTTTGGAAATGTTTAAAGGGCTTGCCATTATGGGTCCCATGCTTTATTAAAATCGATTACACATAAATATCGCACCTACGATACAGCCACAGAGTGAGAGCATTGTTATTAGCATCTTACGTATAATAATCACCTATAAACAATATTTGAGTAGCACGTTGTTTATTTTCGTTGTAAACTAAATTGGCCCACTTTAGTTGTAATGGAAATTTGACTAATTTTTATTTATTAATAGAACATTTTAGACTAGTTAGAGTATGCGATCTGATTGTTAAAAATATATGGAAATTTTAATATTTATTTTAATTCTTATAGAGATTTATTATTATAAGTAATTTTTAAATTAATAATATCTGACCCACCATTTTGGGGATTCAAATGCCACCACTGATGATGCGCATAAAATATCTATTGGCCCCAGAACATGTACTAAATATCGTAGTCATGGATATAGGGTTCCTAATTGTTCTGTGCACTTTTGGTTTATGCCTTCATCTCTGGAGATTATTTAAGGGTTCTTTTAAAATCTAGGGGAAAATATTTGATTAAACCACTGCTTGAATAATGCATGGTGGCAAAAGTGTCGAAAAAAATATATTACCCCCCTTTTCTTAACATCACTCTTTGATAGGAATTACTAATTTATTATTTAAAAATACTTACAATTTGCAATTTTTTTTGTGAAAATGAATTTGAAAGTTTATGAGGATTAATGTGAGTTAAAATTGCAGCCAGTTTTGGGTGAGCTTCAGAGGCGTCCAGCTCTTTTGGACAAAACCCTTGTAGAGGAATTGAAAACACTTCGTATACGAAACGATCCTTTCAGCATCATCTCTGGCAAAACAATGTGTACCTATGATTTTTATGAAGGTAAGTAAAAAACCTCTGTACACTGGGAGAGGGTTGCTAGTAGTTTTGTCTCTCAAAATTCATATGAATAATGATAAAAATACGAATACTACTTCTCTCTTTATGGAGCCCAGGAGCTATATAGAAATCCCTCTTACCTAGACACACACACACACACACACACACATCTACACACACACACACCTACACACACACACACACACACACACACACACACACACAAAAGATTTTTGGTTAATCCATTATATTAATAATAATAATAATAATAATAATAATAATAATAATAATAATAATAATAATAATAATAATAATAATAATACATTAATTTTAAAGTTTGAAAAATATTTTTGGATTCAAATAGTGCTTAAATTTGCTCCATAATGTCATGTGACATTGATAATAATTAATTTTTTTTCTTTATAATTCTTGTTTATTTTGAAGGACAAATTAAACAATTTCATGAAGTTGGTTTTGAATCAATATGTTCTCGAGTAAATAATTAAAATGATAGTGCGAGAGAGTCGCGAGGTATAGGGACAGGGTTCGATCCCTCGTTTGGACCCTTGATAGTGTGAGAGAGTCGCGAGGTATAGGGACAGGGTTCGATCCATCGTTTGGACCCTAGGTATAACAGCTACCTAAAGAAGTTCTTCTCCTTGAATAGGGTCATGTCCGAGAGAGAGAGAGAGAGAGAGAGAGGTTCGGGACTGGTAAATTTTTTGTCAGCTTCGACTCCGGCAACTTCATTTCAAGACACTCTGCTCCGGCTCCATAATTTTAAAATTTGCCGTTCTGGCTCCTTCATTTTAAAATACGCTACTCCGGGTCCTAACCCCCTTTTTATAGTAAAAAAAAATTTTTTACTCCGGCTCCACCCAAAGAAAATTTCGACTCCTGCTCCACCTAAAAACCTTGCTGCTCCGGCTCCACAACCATAGTAAGCAGGGCTGTGGGGGTTGGCATTTTTTTTTTTCCAACTCCGACTCCATTTTAAAAATATCATGTTCCGACCCTATTATTTTTACCCACAATTAAAACTTTGAACAATATTTTATTAATTTGTTTTATTCTTTTGTCTCTTGCTCCACTTGTTTATCACAGGTCAAGGGCGATTGGACGGAGCTTTTTGCGACTTTACAGAGAAGGACAAGATGGCGTTCCTCAACAAAATTTATGAACAAGGTGTTGTCAACATGGAAATGGAATCACTTTGCTTTGCAGCCTTGTGTCATCATGCCGGTATAAGGAGCGCTGTGATTTGCGTAACAATCGTAAATAGACTTAAAGGAGATCAAGTAAGAATATGTTACAGGGTTCAAGTAGTTAACAGATTAAATTTTTATTTATTTATAAGTAGATGTTTAATAAAAGTAAATAGATTTTTTAAAATTTAAAATAGTTACCGGATGTTGAATTTCGAGTATCCATGGGTGGGAATATCAGTTTTTAAAGCAGATATAACTTTTCTAATATGGATAATATTCAGTACTGTAAATAAATTTCAGTTATGTGACTTCATTTAATTTTTTAATTC
>JABUQX010100109.1:0-15000 GCA_015478945.1 Trachelipus rathkii
CATTGATTTGAAAATCTTTAATGTCTTTGAAACGAATTTCTTTGTTTTCAAGTACCTTCGGTATTTTACGTGTTTTTTTGTGCGTATGCTCCTCTGTCTTTTTAGGTCTATTCTAAAAGTAAATATAGATAGTGGTTTTTTATTTTACTTTTTTTCTTTTATAATGTTTATAATACTATATTTCATCAGAACATATTATTTTTATTAATTACTGTCTTCCATCCACTTCATATATTTTATAAATAACATCATAAATTATTAGCATAAAAAATATATTATACCTATAAATTGAAAAAATGCGTATTACTTAGTATTTTGGATGAACATAACAAAAGAGAGAGAGAGATTTTGTTGTATAATATATTATTTGAGTATCTGCCTTGTATATTTTCCCGTTTTAACACTTGTTTGTCGATCTTCACATATCGTTAAAAGAAAAATTTCGTTAACATTTGGTGGCTCAAACGTTGCTCGATCGACATCCGCAAGGTATAGCCTATTATCTGGGATAAATATATTGATCCTTCGTTCCGTCATGCCTATAGGTTTAACAAATACTTAGAGGCTTTTTCTCTGCAGTTAACTTTATAATTGATATAAATTGCATTTTTTATTAATTTTTTATAAAAACCGCTTTAAAATCTTTTATGGTGTTTCTTCACCCAAGTAAAATTTAATTTTTTTAATTTAAAAAGTTTGATTCAAATAAATCTCAAAATTTAAATTTTTTTAACGAAAATAAAAACTTTGCAAAGCAAAAAAAAAAAAAATGAAATTTTTGATAAACTTTTGTTAAAAAATAAAATCTTACATAGATACAATAAAACAATGAGAGATATATATATATATATGAGTTAGTGGTTCAAAATTATTTAAATCTTTGTCTTACTTCGTATTAGTAATATGTTTTATATAATATACATCATTGATATATATTTATTTTAATTATTTTAGATTTCTTTATATTTTATTTAATTTTTATATCATATTTTTATTGTTATAGATTAGAATTTTGAAAAAGAAAAGAACCTAATTAATTAATTATTTATTATTGGTGGATATATTTTGGTTAGTGGGGATGTTAATTTAATTGTATTGAAAAGTGAGTCATATAAATCACGTACGAAAATGCAAAATTGGCTAAAATATAGGATGTAAAAGACCCATTTTTTAAATTTTCTTGCCTGTGTTTACGTGTTTGAGTGTGTGTATGTGCGTGCGTGTGTGTGTAGGTGTGTGTGAGCGTGTTATAAGACATTCTTATTATACCGTTAAAATGTTATAAATTTTATAAAGATGGTTTGAAACTGTTTGAAAGTGTTTGAAATAGGACTTATCCATTTTTCAAACAAGACCAGACTGCGTTCGTTTGCCAAACCCAAATAAAGACATAAATCTGTCAAATACATTTACACACTATTTAAATTAAAATAGATGGAGAGAGAGAAAGAGAAAAGTGAATGGAAAAAATGAAAAAGAAAGAAAACAGAAGGATGACAGATGCAGGTTGAAAAGAAATTTCTTTAACTAAAAAGGATTTCTTATCGTCGCCCTCTTCTCCCCCTCCCCTTCCCTCCCTCTCCTCCCTCCCCTCCCCTCCACCCCTCCTTCCCTCCCCCCCCCTCCTTCCCTACCCTTCCTTTCACCTCCCCTTCCCCTCCCTCCCCTCCCCCCCTGACAGGAACGACTTGTGTGACGTGTGCAATTGAATAATTTTATCTTCCTTCCTCAACAGAAGAATATTTCTCTAATTAAAATCATTCTTATATTTTCTTTCTTCACTTTTGCTTTTCTTTCTTCCTTTCTTATTTCTCGTTTCTTCTTTTTACTTTTTATCTTACATTTTCTTTTATCTTCTTCATTCTTCTTTCTTCTTTCATTTTCTACTTTCCTTTCGCATCATTAATTTTTTTTCTTTCTACTCTTTTCTTACTTTTTCTTACCTTCTTTCAAATTTCTTTTTTTCTTTTTTTTCTTTTTTGTTTTGATTTTATAACATATATTTTTTCATTTTCTTAAAAAAAAACGAATTATTTCTTCATGAAGACTATGTTCCCTTTAGATCACTTGAGGGACATTCTCCAACAGAGCTTCCTTTCCCCTCGTCTATATATTCATGCAATGTATGTATTTGTTTATATCAAACATATGTATATTTATGGTATATATTCTTTTTCGTATATTTGTGAGGAAAGTCTATTTAGTATTAACTTTCCCCGAAGAACATTAATATGTGGGCGAAGGGAGAAATTTCCTCTTGAGGTAATGATTAACTTTCTGAGAACTTACTTTTATATCCTTACAGGAGGAGAAGAAACATAATTAAATCTTTTAAAAACAATTTTGTTTAATATTTTATTTTATTTTCACATAGATTAAATTTCATACACAATAATGGTTTCTTTCATATGAAACAAGTAATTAATTGGTAACTTGTATTTTTAAATGCCAAAGTGAAATGAAAATTTGCTAAAAAAATATTCTGAAGTTTTAAATTGTTTTTATTTCTATTAATATTTAATATTGTTATTTTAAATATTTATGAAGATATAATTTCTTGAGTTGAAACATCTAGAAGGAGATGAGTGCTCAAGGTCTAATCTACGGAGGTGTTAAATAAGTTATTTTATAATTAAACTAATACTTGAGAAAGGAATAAACATCCATCTT
Source organism: Trachelipus rathkii (assembly GCA_015478945.1). Lineage (NCBI taxonomy): Eukaryota > Metazoa > Arthropoda > Malacostraca > Isopoda > Trachelipodidae > Trachelipus > Trachelipus rathkii. The sequence continues at coordinate 2,671 of JABUQX010100109.1, forward strand.
CAATACCTCGTTTGTCTATACAAAAGCAATTGCTAAGTATATCGGCTGATGCGTAGGTGAGTGTGGCAGTGAAACTAATCAATTAATTGGAGATGATTTTTTATCTTTTAAGAGGTAATGTGTGCGGTTTTAAAGAGTGACTTGTAGATTACAACACCGCGCTCTCCGTTTCTTGAATAGGGCTCTGGCCCCGAGTGGTTAAAAAGTGACAATGAATAAAAAAAATTTATTTAAAATATAAAAATAATAATTTGGGGAATTGAGTTTAAAACTCTTATGTAATTGTTTAATAAAATTTTTTCTTTTTGGAATCTAATTGTTATCATAGGTTTACGCTATTTTACATTGAAGGTTTTATTCAGCTTTATTATTAAGCATCACTTCTTTGGAAAAGGGTTAAAACTACGAGAGTTAGCGAAAGCAAATTGGGATAATACCAGTGCCTGGTTTGTAAGAGAGACGCTGTTGGTAGAAACCGGTAAGGGACCGGTGTTGCGGTGTGGTGCGGTGCCTGTGCATGCCATCAAGGAGGTGATACAAGTCAATTGCCTGATTAAATCAAATCGAAATTATTTAAAAATTTTTGATAGAAATTTGATTCTTTAGATAAAAATACATTTATAAATTTATCACTCTGGGTTTGGAACCATCACTCTGCGAGTATTTCTCCCTGATTTAATGGTTGCATGGAGTTGTGAACACCTAACAACCATTATTGGTTTACAATACATAAAACACACTTTTTCAAAAACTAAGTATAACTTAAACATGAATTATCCACTTCCATGAAAGATCACAACTCTTTTATTAAAGATTTTTTTTTCGCTTTTATGCTTCGGCTTTTTGTTGTTAAACAACAATCACAATTGGCAGATGATAATAGCAATATAGCTCTATATAATATTATTATGTAATAAATAAAAATTATATAAAATATGCTTAAAATTTTGAAGATAATTTAAATATCATATATATTTAAAATATGGAATATGGATTTCTAATGTATGCATGATTATATGTAAATACTATGATATAAGCTAGAGACTTACAATAATAATGAAGATATGTTACTATAAATATACTAAAACTATATATACTAAATATATTACACACTACACTACTATATAAACTATAGAATAAGTATTATATATAGTTATAGAATATATATATATAGATATAACGTATACTATATATATATATAATATATATATATAGTATATATATATATGAGTATATATATATAACTCGGATTTGGTTAGTTGACGCATCGTCTGTGCGGTTGTCGAGAATGTTGGTCTCCACGTGTGTATTAAACCCGTTTTGTTTAAATTTGTTTTAAGTTTTCAGCTCATTTTAATTTTAATGTGCCCTAGTGTTTTTTTAAAAGTAAAGAATTTCTTATTTATTTACGCGTGAATCATATAGAGTAGATACAGTAGATACAATTATTTACGAAATTTGCAATAATTGAAATATCTTTAAGTCTAAGTTTGGGTTTTATTTCTTTATTACTTTCCTTTTTTAAGTATTCTGGCATTCACAACCATTCTTATTGAAAGTTAAGACTCGATTACTAAAACATCGGTTTTAAACTTTAAATTTTACAGATTTTTAGTATTGTGCAGGTTTTCACCAAGTTAGATAAAAGTTTAATTCAGTTGATGTTATTTAACATTTGTTTACGAGGTTTCTTTTACTTGGCTGAAGTATTAAAATATCTGACTTAGATGTGCTATAGGTTATGAACTTTTTTAGATTGTGTATTTAAATTTTTAGATTTGTTTCAAATTTTATGTAAATACGGCTTTAGCGTTTTTTAAAATTTCTAAAATCTTATTATACAAAATTTGATTATAATTAATTTCTAGCACATATAAAATACTTTTCAATCAACTTAATAATTTGGATGGTTTTTTTATCTTTTACGATTTCATCGTTTTATTTTGTCTGTCTTTGGCTTTCGTTTTGTTCGTTGTGTGCGTGCGTGTGTGTGATGGGTGTGCGTAGCATGCTGCTTTCCTATCGACTTCTACAACATCCGCGGTCTTAAGCTCTAACTCTGCTCTCCGTGAACACCACGCTTTCCTAACTCTAAACCAACTTTTGCATCCTTTCTGAGAACTCAGATGGCTAAGAATTCTCTCTACCACTCGTTTAATGTATGCCAACTACAATCTATTTCATACATTCCGTCTAAAAGGGTGGAAGTATGTGCCTATTGTTAATCATAAAACACTCCCGTAAACACTCTCGTGAATCTCGAATCTCTTAATTTCGATGTTCTTGGCTTAAAATCTTTCTCCCTTTACTACAATAATCTTGTGCTTCTGCTACTGCCTTCTCCTAACAGAACAGATTTCAACGCTCTTTTTTGAATATCTTACTATTCTCAAGAGACTTTATATCTTCTCATCCAAAATACTGAGGTCTCTATTTAGGGGATTTCAATATGCATAATAACACTGAATGGTTGGGGGTCCCCTCATACCGATTTAGGTGGAGAGGAGGCCGATCATTCATCAATTCTCAACGATCTTGGAACGCTAATTAAAGAAACGCCACACACATTCCGGATCGTCCTAACCAATTCTTGAACACACTTGACCTACTGTATATTTCACCACTAGTCCTTCTAAACATACACCACTTCGCTCCTAATGTAAATTGACCTAACCTTATATTAACGGAGTCAAAATATCTTTCTCGTCCAACAGCTCCATCCTGTCCCTACGCGTTTTTTCTGGCACTTTGATCGGCCGATTTGGGGCCTTGCGTTGCTTCCAACGCTACTAATAACTGGAATGACTGCTTTGTCTCCGGTGACGCTTCGACTTCTGCGATAAGGTGGGAGCTGTAATATTTGATGGGATACGCAGGTTCATTCCTTCTTCGCACTAAATCTTTCTCTCCTCATAATCCATGGTTCGATCGTGCTTGTTCTCTGCTGGCCATTCAGGCTAGAGACAGTGGCGTATCGGGAGTGGAAAACTTCTCGTGTTCTCCTATCACTCTGCTAATTTTCATTCTGCTTAAGAAATCGTTGCAAAGAATCAGCCAGAAAGCGGGCTTTCATCAAAACGAAAGTGCCGCTAACCTCCTTGTTCTCCTACTGGACAAATCTTTCTGGCTCTCTTGCCAAAAACATCAACAAACTTCTGTAAATCTGTCTTCCTCCTCTTATTCGCTCTGATGGTTCTGGTGCTAATTTCTCCAATGAAAAGGCCATCTTTCGGCCTCGCTATTTCCTCTAACTCCAAACCTTGACGTATTCTGGCATTCCTCATGCTCCTCCTTCTCCTCTCAGGGTCCTATGTCCCTTTGCCTGTGATTACATTCATCGGTGCATGGGCTCCTGAAATCTACGAATCGTTAGAAGGCGGGTGGCCCGGATGGCATTCCTCCCCGATTTTTGAGGAGTGTGCTTCGTGCTATCCCCGCCCATCGTTCAACTATTTTTCTATGTCTCAATAACTAACACTTTCCCTCCAGTGTTGGAGAGCACGCACATGTCCAACTTTTTCCGAAAAGGAAGCCGCTCTGATTCTTCTAACTATCGCCCTATAAGCTCTTACTTGTTATTCTATCTAAGACTTTGAAATCCTTCTCAACTCTCATTTTAGATCTCTAGAGTCTCATTCACTTTCTTTCCGAATCGCCAGTACGGCTTTCGCGCTCGAGTTCTACTGGCGATATACTTCCCTATCTTAACTGATTTATGGTTTTTCCGCCTTTAGGATACGGGGAGACTTGCGTGGGGCGCTTGAACATATCAAGCATTACTGACCGGGTATCGGCATGCGTCACTGCCTCTCCAACTACTCCCTCTCTCTTGGTTTCCTCCTTCTCTTTGCTTACTTATGTCTAGTTCTTTCAAATCGCTCAATATCGCTGTGTTGATGGGGGACTTCTTCTTCCTTTCTGTCAATAGTGGGTGTTCCTCAGGGTTCCTTCGTCTCCTACTTTCCTACTTTTCATTAATGATCTTCTCACCTGCACATCTAAACTCTATCCACTCATTGCCGATGACTCGACCCTGTCATTCTTCAACTAGTTTCAATTCTGCTCCTTCTTTACTTAGATTGCCTCTCGTCTTAATCTTTCCGATTCTATTCTCGCCGATCTTGAATAGAATTTCCGGGTGGGTCGTCTGAACCTTGTTGAAAATTCAATTCTTTAAAACTCAACTCCTACAAATCTCCCTCCTCTAAACACCTTCCAACTTCAATTCTCTTCACGGTTCTCCGTCTCAACATATAAAGTACACATTCTTGTTCTAATCAAAAACAATAAAATGTCTTGGAAACCTCACATCACAACGGTTGCTAGGGCGCCTCAAGAAACTGGGAGTTCTGTTTAGACTGGCGAGTAGACTTTTTTTCCTCTTCCAGTTGCTCTCAGATATCAAGGGCCTCAATCCGCCCTTTGTGATGGAGACTGCTCTCATTATGGGGGGGCTCTGTTTCACCCGGCTTTTGGTAGGGTCGAAGTCAAAGCCAAAAAGGCTTATAAACTGTTCCTGTACTTTCCAGTTCCCTTGAACCCTCTTCTTTGCGGCGCGATGTGGTGCTTTAATTCTCTTTTTCTATAGGTACCTGCAGCCGGCCAGGCTCGAGGGTGCTTACACTCGCGTACCTCACTCTTTGCGTCGCCCTGTAGAACTAGGGGTGCTGTGTCTGCACCATGAGTTTTGTGTTGATGTAAATAACTCCAGGCTTGTTCGCTGCGGTGCTCTTCTTTCCTGCCTACATCTGGTCCTGTGGAGTTCTCTTCCAACTGTTGTTTCCTGCTGAATTTTTAAATCTCCCCACTTTAAAGCCTGCGTCTTGGCTCATCTGCGTAATTTAATTTAGTTGTTTACTTCTGAGGCGACTACACCCCCCTCTTGAATAGGGCTCTGCCCGTGAAGTGGTGGTGCAACTGTAAAAAAACAAAAAAAAAAAATATATATATTCTATATATATTATATATATATATATATATAATATATATATATATAATATATATATATATATAAAGTGTAGAAGATGTTGTTAGTTTTTTTTTGTACTGTTCCTCCACTTCAAAGGTAAATTCGTTTGATGTAGTTCATCTCCGTATTCTTCTGTTTCTTTTCTTCTCGACTTTCTAACTAAGACGACTATTTTTTTTTATAATTGGTTTTAAGGTTAAACGACTTGCTTTAATGTGATTTTCTATTATTCCTTTTGAAAATGGCATAGCAATATGCATTACACTTTCGTTGCAAACTATAATAGTTGAATAAAATTTTAAAATAAAAACTATTTATATAAAAAAATCTTGCTGTAGCTCATGTCTGTAGAAAATGGGAAAATTATTTTGCTCTGTATGACGAAGATAATTGCATAGTAGAAGACATAAATTAAGTATCATAAATTATAAAAGTCATACCATAATTAATTTTTCTTTTTTCTTTTTTAAAATCTTTATATTAAACATTTAATTGTTTTTAGTTTATTTGTTCATCTATATATATATATATATATATATATATATATATATACTATATAATATATAATATTATATATATATATATATATATAAATATTAAGTATATAATATATATATATATAAATATATATATAATATATATATATCATATATATTATATAACGTATATATATACTATATATATATAGTATATATAATATAATATAAATTATCTTATACCTTTACCTAAATATATATATATATATAATATATATCCAAGACACTTACATACATACAGACAAAATAAAAAAACACTAACCTTCCAATCACAACTTTTATTGCTGAAAGTGTAAAACATTTTCAAGAATAATCATCACCATTTGCAAAGTCTGAAATAAAATCTTTGTGGCAAAGGCCATAGGAAAGAGAGAGAGAGAGAGAGAGAGAGAGAGAGAGAGAGAGAGAGAGAGAGAGAGAGAGAGAGAGAGAGAGAGAGAGAGAGAAGAGAAGAGAGAGACGAGAGAGAGAGAGAGAGAGAGAGAGAGAGAGAGAGAGAGAGTTAACCTAAAGAGCAATTTTTAAACTTTCTTCACTTGAAACTCTTGAATTGAAATCTTAATATCTTGAAACAAGTTCTTTGTTTCAAGTACCTTTGGACGTGCTTTGGTGTTGCTCCATCTGTTTTTTTAAGGTTTTTATTTAAAAGAAAAGAAAGTGGTTTTTGTTTACCGTTTTTTTTTATTGTTTTATCTTTTGACTTTATTTCGTTTTAAATCATTTTTTTCAAATTACTTTTTGCACCATTTCGTGTATTAATAAAGATATCATAAATTATTACAAACAAAATTATTATCCCAAACATTGAAAAAAAAGAGCAATAAAGACATGTTACGTAAAAAAAGTAATGTTTATTATGTGTTAATATTATCTTAAGACTTCTATACGTTTTTAAAATGTGTGTTTTGTCGATCTTTACAATGTTTTAAAAATTCTTAACATATTGTGGCTCAACGGTTGCTTGATTGAGTCACAAGCCATAGGGCTATGGTTCGATCCCTTGTCCGAATCCTAGGTAACAAATACCTAGAATGTTTCCTTTGGTGAGTAAAAAGTAAAAAGGAAACCATCATGACTAAACAAGTAAAGCAGAAACTTTTATTATTATTATTATTATTATTATTATTATTATTATTATTATTATTATTATTATTATTATTATTATTATTATTATTATTATTATTATTATTATTATTATTATTATTAAAATAAAAATAACAAAAAGAAAAAACACAGAGCACGTTGCAAAGTCAAAATGTAAATAACGCATGTATGGCATAGGGTTAGAGTGTAAGTAACGCTTAAATGATGTGTTGTTTTAAGTATTAATAACGCATTTTGATAACTAATATAATAAACGCTTAAATCCTTTATGGTTTTTCTTCACCCTAGTAAAAAAAATTAATTTAAAAGTTTGATTCAAATAAGTCTTAAAATTTAATATTTTGTAATTAAAATAAAAATTTTAGAAAGTAAAAGTAAATGAAATTTTTTATAAGCTTTTGAGTAGATAAAACCTTAAATAGTAATACAATATAAAATAATTAAAAAGTTATTAAAAAAATTTAATTGTATAAAATTGAGTCATATAAATCACGCACGCATATATAAAATGTGTCTAAAATATAGGTTATAAAAGACCCATTTTTGAATTTTCTTGTCTGTGTTTGTGTGTGAGTGTGTGTGTGTGTAAGCGTGTTATAAGACATTCGTATTATACCGTTGAAATGTTAGTTGCTTTTCCAGACGTTTATCAAGCGTTTGAAATTTTATAAAGGTGGTTTGAAACTGTTTGAAAGTGTTTGAAATAGGGCTTATCCATTTTTTCAAACAAGACCAAACTTCCTTTGTTTGCAAAACTCAAATAAAGACATAAATCTGTCAAATACATTTACACACTATTTAAATTAAAACGGATGGAGATAGAGGAACATAAAAGTGAATGGAGAAAATTAAAAGAAAGAAACAGAAAGATGACAGAAGCAGGTTGAAAAGAATTTTTTTTTAACTAAAAAGGATTTCTCATCGTCCCCACTAGGCCTCACCTCCCTTCCCCTCCTCCCCCTCCCCTCCCCTCCTCTCCTATCCCTCCCACCCCTGACAGGAACGACTTGTGTGACGAGTGCAATTGAATAATTTTATCTTCCTTCTTCAACAGAAGAATATTTCTCTAATTAAAATCATTCTTATATTTTCTTTCTTCACTTTTATTTTCTTTCTTCCTTTCTTATTTCTCGTTTCTTATTTTTACCTTTTATCTTACATTTTCTATCATCTTTTTTTTTCTTTCTTCTTTTTTCATTACTTTCATCTTTTCACTACTTACTTTTTTTCCATCATTAATTTCGTTTTCTACTCTTTTCTTACTTTTTAATTTCCTTTTTTCAAATTTCTTTCCTTTTTTTCTATATTTGTTTTGATTTTATAATATATATTTTTTTTCATTTTCTTAATTAAACCTATTTATTTATTTATGAAGACTATGTTCCCTTTAGATCACTTAAGGGACATTCTCTAACAGAGCTTCCTTTTCCCTCATCTATATATTCATTCAATTTATGTATTTGTATATATCAAGCATATGTATATTTATGATACATACTCTTTTTCATGTATTTATGAGGAAAGTCTATTTAGTGTTAACTTTCTCCCCCCGAAGAACATTGATATGTGGGCGAAGGGAGGGATTTTCCCCTGAGGTAATGATTAACTCTCTGAAAACTTACCTTTATCTCCTTACGGGAAGAGTAGAAACATAATTAAATCTTTTAAAAGAAATTTTGTTTAATATCTTATTTTACCTTCATATAGTAATATTAAATTTTATACACAATAATGGTTTCTTTTATATGAAACTAGTAATTAATTGGCAACTTCTATTTTTAAATGTCAAAGTGAAATGAAAATTCAATAAGAAAATTCTGAGTTTTTTTTTTTAAACTTTCTCACTTGAAACTCTTGAATTGAAATCTTAATGTCTTGAAACAAGTTCATGTTTGAAGTACCTTCGGACGTGCTTTTGCGTCGCTCCATCTGTTCTTTTGAGGTTATTATCTAAAAGAAAAGAAAGGTTTTTTTTTTGAACTTTTTTATATTTTTTATGGTTTTATCTTTTAACTTTATTTTCTTCTAAATCATTTTTTCAAATTACTTCTCGCACCATTTCGTCTATTAATAAATATATATAATTTATTTAAAAAAAAATTATAATTACAAAAATGGAAAAAATGAACAAAAAAAACAAGTTACGTAAAAAATTAATGTTTATTATGTGTTAATAATATCTTAAGACTTTTATACCTTTTTTACACGTTTGTTTTGTCGATCTAGACAATATGTTAAAAAATCATAACCTATCGTGGCTCAACGGTTGCGCTGTTGAATCACAAAGTATAAGGGCTATAATTCGACTCTTTGTCCGGATCCTAAGTAACAAACACTTATGGGGTTTCCTTTCGCGAGCAAAAAGTAAACCAGTAAACCATCATGAATAAACAAGTAAAGCAGAAACTTTTTATAATTATTATTATTAAATTAAAAATAACAGAAAAAACACACAGAGCACATTGCAAAGTCAAAATGTAAATAACGAATGTATGGCATATGTTTAAAGTGTTAGTAACGCTTAAATGGTATGCGTTACTTTATATGTTAATAACGCATTTTGATAACTAATATAATAAACACTTAAATCATTTATGGTGTTTCTTCACCCAAGTAAAATTTCTTTTTTTAATCTAAAATTTTGATTTAAATCTTAAAATTTAAATTTTTTTAATTAAAATATAAACTTTAGAAAGCAATAAAAATTAATGAATTTTTTATATGTTTTTGAGTAGATAAAACCTTAAATAGTAATACAATTTAAAATAATTCAAAAGGCATTAAAAAAATTTATTTGTATAAGAGTCAAGTTATATAAATCACGCAAGCAAATACAAAATGTGTCTAAAATATAGGTTACAAAAGGCTCCTTTTTGAATTTTCTGTTCTGTGTTTGTGTGTGTGTGTATGCGTGTGTGTTATAAGACATTTTTATTATATCATTGAAATATTAGCTGCTTTTGCCGACGTTTGTCAAGCGTTTGAAATTTTATAAAGGTGGTTTGAAACTGTTTGAAATAGGTCTTATCCAATTTTTTCAAACAAGACCAAACTGCGTTCGTTTGCCAAACCCAAATAAAGACATAAATCTGTCAAATATATTTACACACTATTTAAATTAAAAGAGATGGTGATAGAGGAAGAGAAAAGTGAATGGAGAAAATGAAAGAGAAGGAAACAGAAATGACAGAAGCAGGTTGAAAGGAATTTTTTTTACCTAAAAAGAATTTCCCATCGTCCCCTTCTCCTTCTCTCCCACATCCCCCTCCCATCCCTTATCCCTCTCATCTCTCCCACCCTTGACAGGAGCTACTTGTGTGACGTGTGCAATTGAATAATTTTATCTTCCGTCTTCAACCGAAAAAAATTTCTCTAATTAAAATCATTCTTAAATTTTCTTTCTTCACTTTGCTTTTCTTTCTTCCTTTCTTATTTTTCGTCTCTTCTTTTTACTTTTTATTTTACATTTTCTTTTATCTTTTTTATTCTTCTTTCTTCTTTTGCTTTTTACTTTTCTTTCGCATCATTAATTTCTTCTTTCTAATCTTTCCTTACTTTTATTCTTTCCTTCTTTCATGTTTCTTTCTTTCTTTTTTTATATGTTTTGATTTTATTATATACTTTTCATTTTCTTAATAAAACTTATTTATTTATTTATGAAGACTATGTTCCCTTTAGATCACATAAGGGACATTCTCCAACAGAGCTTCCTTTCCCCTCATCCATGTATTCATGCAATGTATGTATTTGTATATATCAAACATATGTATATTTATGGTATATACTCTTTTTCGTGTATTTGTGAGGAAACTCTATTTAGTATTAACTTTCACTCCGAAGAACATTGATATGTGGGCTAAGGGAGAGATTTTCCCCTGAGGTAATGATTAACTTTCTAAGAACTAACCCCTATCTCCTTACAGGAAGAGTAGAAACATAATTAAATCTTTTAAAAGCAATTTGTGTAATATTTTATTTTATTTTCACATAAATTAAATATCATACAGAGTAATGGTTTCTTTCATGTGAAACAAATAATTAATTGGTAACTTGTATTTTTAAATGCCAAAGTGAAATGAAAATTTGCTAAAAAAATATTCTGAAGTTTTAAATTATTTTCATTTCTATTAATATTTAATATTATTTTAATATTATAATATTATTTCTTTGATTGAATTAATATGAGTGTCAAATTTGAAAAACGAGTTGATAAGTTGTTTTTGAATTAAACTATATTGAGAAGAAAAATAAAAACCATCTTCAAACCTGTTTGTCTTATACTAAACATTTTAAATGGGTTGCTAATTGATGAAACTAATCAATTAATAATAATTATCAAAGGTAATTTGCGTTAGATGAACTTTTGAGGCTTACAACACCCCCTCCTTGAATAGGGCTCTGCCCGAGAGTGGTGGTGACAACTGAAAAAAAATTATTAAAAAAAAATAATAATTTGGGAAATTTATTTTTGGTTTGAATTTTAATAAAATTTTCCTTTGGGAATATGTTTCAAGGTTTCATTTTACATGAAGGTTTTTCAGCTTATTATTAAGCATACTTATTTTGGAAAGGGTTAAAACTACGGCTGGCGAAAGCAATTGGGTAATGCAGTGCTGTGCAAAACGCTGTTGTGAGAAACCGTACGGTGCTGTGTGGTGCGGTGCTGTGCGATGCGAAATATTGAGATGATCAGTCATGCCTAGATTAAACAAATGATTATTTTCATTTTGATAGAAATTTGATTCTTTAGATAAAAATCCGTTTATAATTATCACTCTGGGTTTGGAACCATCAGTCAGCGAATATTTCTCCCTGATTGAATGGTTGCCTGGAGTTGTGAACACCTAACAACCATTATTGATTTACAATACATAAAACACACTTCTTCAAAAACTAAACATAACTTAAACAATGAATTCACAGAAGACAAAGACTCATTTTTTTTAAAGATTTTTTTTTTTGCTTTTATGTTCTGTTTTTTTGTTAAAAACATAAATTGCAATGATAATACTAAATAGCATATGTATATATACATATAAATAATATACAACGTAGTTTGATATAGTTCGTATATATATATATATATATATTATATATATTATATATATAGTATATATATTATCTATATTATTATATAATTTAATTATAAATAATTAAAGAATATATAACTTATATAAATATAGATATACAATTATATTATATATTATATATTATATATATATATATATATATTATATAATATATATATATAATATTATATATATATTATTATAATATATTTATATATTAATAAGTGTAGGAGATGTTGTTAGTTATTTTTTTGTACTGTTCCTCCACTTCAAAAGTAGTTTGATGTAGTTAGTCTCCGTATTCTTCTGTTTCGGCTTTCTTATCTAAGACAATTCTTGTTTTTTTATATAATTGGTTTTAAGGTTAAACGACTTGCTTTATGTGATTTTCTATTATTCCTTTTTGAAAATGGCATAGCAATATACATAACACTTTCGTTGCAAACTATAATAGTTAAAAAAATTTAAAAAAAAAAACTATTTATATAAAAATTTTTGCTGTAGTTCATGTCTGAAGAATACGGGAAAATTATTTTGCGGTGTATGAAGAAGATAATTGCATAATAAAAGACATAAAATGAGTATCATAAATTATAAAATGTTTATGCCATAATTAATTTTTTTTAAATTTTTTTTAAAAACACTTTAAATT
>JABUQX010100109.1:20000-22916 GCA_015478945.1 Trachelipus rathkii
TTTTCAGTGTTAAATGATAACAATATTTCTGTTTAAAATATTCCCTTATAATAATCCTTTTTCTGTTCTTTCTTTTAATTTTTTCCATTCACTTTTCTCTTCTTTTCTCCATCTGTTTTAATTTCAATAGTGTGTAAATGTATTTGACAGATTTATGTTTTATTTGGGTTTTGCAAACTATGGGTTCTTAAAAAATGGGCAAGCCCTATTTTCAAACACTTTCAAATAGTTCCAACTGCTCCTTGGGTTTAAAATTTTCAAAACGCTTGACAAACGTCTGGAAAAGCAACTAACATTTTAACGGTATTTATTGATTTATTATTGTCTTATAACCCGTCTCACACACACACAGTGTTTTTACACAAGGTGTCACATTACACACTACACCTACACGCACAAAGCATCAGATCAAGAGAAGATTAGAAAAATGGGTCTTTTTATAACCTTTAGTATTTTAGACACAGTTTATATATGCCGCGTGGCGTGATTGGTTGATATGACTTCAATTGATAACATATTAAATTTTTTTAATAACTTTTTGAATTATTTTATTTGGTATTTACTATTTAAAGGTGTTTATTCTATCTTCTATTCTTCAAGCTTATAAAAAATTTAATGTTACTTTACTTTTGTCTCTAAAATTTTTATTTTTAATTTACAGAAAGTAATTTTGAATTTAAAATTTGGATATTAACCAGTATATTAATTTTGTTTACTAGGTTATCACTGATTTATTGGTTTATTTATTATTGTTATTCAAAATGCGTTATTAATACTTAAAACAACACATATCATTTAAGCGCTACTAACACTCTAAGCCTATGCCATACATGCGTTATTTACGTTTTGACTTTGCAATGTGCTCTATGTTTTTTGTTTTTGTTATTTTTATTTTAATAATAATAATAATAATAATAATAATAATAAAAAAGTTTCTGCTTTACTTGTTTAGTCATGATGGTTTACTGGTTTACTTTTTACTCGCGAAAGGAAACCCTCTAATTATTTGTTACCTAGGATCCGGACAGGGGTTCAAACTATAGCCCTATGCCTTGTGACTCAGTCAAGTAACCGTTGAGCCATGATTTGTTACGAATTTATAACATATTGTTAAGATCGAAAAAACACACATCAAAAAACGTATAAAAGTCTTAAGATAATATTAAAACATAATAAACATTTTTTTTTTACGAAACATGTCTCTTTTGCTATTTTTTTCAATGTTTGGGATAATAATTTTGTTTGTAATAATTGATATCTTTATTAAAATACGAAATGGTCCGAAAAGTAATTTGAAAAAATTATTTAGAAGAAATAAAGTCGAAAGATAAAACAATAAAAAAAAGGGTAAACAAAAACCACTTTCTTTTCTTTTAAATAAAAACCTTAAAAAAACAGATGGAGCAACACAAAATCACGTCCGAAGGTACTTGAAACAAAGAACTTGTTTCAAGATATTAAGATTTCAATTCAAGAGTTTCAAGTGAGAAAGTTAAAAATTGCTCTTTAGTTTAACTCTCTCTCTCTCTCTCTCTCTCTCTCTCTCTCTCTCTCTCTCTCTCTCTCTCTCTCTCATCCTCTTCTTCTTCTCTCTCTTCTCTTCTCTCTCATCTTTTCTCTCTCTCTCGTCTTAGTCTCTCTCTCTCTCTCTCTCTCTCTCTCTTCTTCTCTTCGTCTCTCTCTCTCTCTCTCTCTCTCTCTCTCTCTCTCTCTCTCTCTCTCTCTCTCTCTTCCTATCTTCTCTCTTAAGGCCTTTGCCACAAAGATTTTATTTCAGACTTTGCAAATGGTGATGATTATTTCTCGGAAATGTTTTACACTTTACAGCAATAAAGTTGTGATTGGGAAGGTTGGTGTTTTTATATTTGTCTGGATATATATAAGTGTATATATATATATATATATATAGTTAATAATTAATATATAATATATATATATATATATATTATATATATATTATATGTTATATATATATATATACTATATATATATATATATATATATAATATATATAATATATATATATATAATATATATATATATATATATATATATATATTTTATCTATATATTTTATATATATATATATATATATATAATAATATATATAATAATATATATATATATATAATATATTTTATATATATATATTATTATATATATATATATATATATATATACATTATATATATATATTATATATATATATTTAATATATTATATATATATATATTTATATATATAATTATATATATTATATTATATATATTTATAATAAATTAGTATATATTAGTATATATTATAATATTATATTATATTATATTATATAATATATATATATATTATAATAGGTATATATTTATATATATATATATATATATATATATTATATTTTGTTATATATAGTATATTATTATATATATATATATTATATAATATATATTATATATATATATATATATATATATATATATATAGTATATATTAATATATATAATATATTAGTATATATATCATATATATATATTATATATATATATTAAAATTAAATCTGGCATTAAGAACGAAGAAGACACCACCACAGAAAGTAACAAAACCAGAGAAATCATTTTGGCAGGAATTTTGAAATCATGGTAGTTAATACCAATATTTCCAAGATTTGGACATAAACGATCAACACGATCAACACGATATTTTTTTTGACGAAGAATGAGGAGAGCATCTGAGGGCAATATCCGAACGGACCTAGGCAATTGAAGGAAACCTATTTTTATTCAGATGTTTAAAACATTTTATAGTGATAAGGATGAAGATATTTTAGTTACGGCCTAGTAAATAAAAACAATATTGTTAGATTGGTATATAATAGTGAGGGAGCCTGTGATGGTAGTGATAATGGTAATATTAATAATGATA
>JABUQX010100110.1:0-20000 GCA_015478945.1 Trachelipus rathkii
TCACCTGTAATTCCCATGCACTTAGGAAGTTTTTTCAGTGCACAGGGCATAAACATTAACGTGTCCTTAAAATGAATATTGTGGTTAGCTGTCATAGTTATTATTTTGGTTCCACGTTTCACAGGGTTGGAGGATATGGAATGGACGGTAGGTCTGGCAAGCAGTTTGCTGTACACAAACTGATTGTCAAACTTACCGCCATTTGAGCTGCACAGAGATGTTTTAACTTTTTTGTGTTTTTTCGCAAATCTGAATATATAGATTGAGAAAAGATCGCAGGACACTTCTCATACTTTCTGTTGCTATCCAAATTCAATTTGAATATTTCAGTCGAGCCGTCCGAAGTCTCACACGGTTGATTGTCTAGTTCGTCTCACGGCAGTCTTGCATATGCATACTCACTAGAATGAATACGGTAGCATATCGTTTTTTGTTGCGTCTCCTTCTCTTCCGACTATTGGCTTATAGTTTTCCGATATCATAATAGACAGGTAAATGTTTTCCTACGTTTTGCAGAAGTATACTGTTGGAATCTTGATTTTCTTCATAAAACACTGGTGATTATCACCTTCTATTCCGTACTTTACGTCGCATACTCCACATTTAATATGCATGCAGTCATGTTGGTGTTCTCCTTTTTTATTAGCTACTATCTCATTGTCGAATTAAATTACATACGTTAAATGGTATTTGCCATGTGAGGTCTTCAAGGCGTTTTAAGACATCCTCTTATAGGAAATGTATTGCATTTATCACAATGTAAAAGCGTAGATATATCGCCTCTTTTACCTTTACATTTATAAGTTAAGCATTGCCCACATCTGTATTCAGTGCATTCGTTTTGTAAATGTTTAATTAAATGATCTGTGAAACTATAGCACTGATGACAAAAAACTGGTCCCTTGATATTCTTAGGTTCTACACTACCTAAAGCTATCTGGAATCTCCTGGAAAAGGATAATAATGGGTTTCTTCGGGATCATATCCTATTACAAAGAGAGGTAGGTCCCTATTCTGTTCGTGCGGTTTAAACAATTATTTCGAGTTTGCCGTTCTCATCTTTAGTAAAAACAAATATCCTACATTTAAGTTGCTCTATTAGGCAATCATGTTGCTTTAGGGTTTCATAAGTCAGACCGCAACGAGTTGCGATCTGTCCACCTATTTTATGTAGATTCTGAGGCGTAAATACCTTTTAAAATTTTAGGTGACTTCGTCGCTTTTTAGGTACATGAAATGGTGGAGCTTATAGATGCAGCTATTGCCTGAATCCAATCCTACGCTTGTTTCCTTATTTCCTATTTTTGTTATTTTATACTAGCTGGACTTTATTGACGTGTGATGTAAATAAAGTTCAAAGACGACAGGGTCCAATTGGACTCATTACCCTCTGGATTGTTGACATTATCTGTACATTACTTGATTGTCCAACATGGCTTGGTCACCGACTGAAAGAGTTTCTAGAAACGGTCCGACAGATATGAGGAGATTTTGGGCGGGAAATTCTTCATGGGGATGCGGATGTGGAATTGACCCCCTTCCTATCCGTTAAAAGGAATCCCGCCGTAGGGTATATTCGATATGTCACTACTCGCATTACCTTTTCTACTTCAAGTTGTGAATGGACAGTACTAACACGTCGGTTGATGTCTCGATTTCCGTTAAAGATCCGTCGGTGGTCGATTCGCCTCTGAAGCGGGTGGTGATCGGATAATCCTAATTACGTCGTAGATCCTTCAGTGTTAAATTCAAGTTCAGGTCGAGAAGGTGTAGGGGGGTCATGAACCTCTCTCCTCATCGTGTAAACATCCAGGTGAAGGACGCGCTACAGACCCGTCATCGTACTAATTCGTCAGGATTTCCTTTCTGCTTTTTTTCTGGAAAAAGATGAAATTATAACAACTGTGTAACAGTCTAATATGTACATATTTCAGTAATATTTTTCAGTAATATATAGAATAATTAGATTGTAACTTACCGACGATGCCGAAGTTGGGATATTCGCTTCAGATAAGGGAGCGGGGGTAGCTGCATGTGTATTTGGAGATTCACCAGTATTTAAGTCTGATTGTTTTCGCGGAGGCCCTCCAGATGATTTCTGTTGAAAGGAGAAAAAGAACGTGTAAGCTAATTGTAGACTGTTATAGGTGTATTAGAAAAAGAACGTGTAAGCTAATTGTAGACGTTCTGGTGTAGGTAATATATACGTTGCCAGAATTTGAAATATGTACTTCCTTGTTTTTTCGTCAACGCTTGATAGGTCCAGAAGCCCTGCGGACTTGCTGTCGTACGACCTGAATTGATTCGCCAGCTACTTCCACCACGAACTGGTTGACGTCGCTATGGTTTTGGGGCGCGTCGCGCACGACGAAGTTGGGCGACGCTCATATTTGGAGATTAACCTCTTCTTATTAGGACTGTTGGGCTTCCTGCGTGTAATCTATAGAGGAAAGAAAACATGTATGTAAATATAAAAACTAAATGTAGATTGCTATAAAGGTATATAGGAAAATCATGTATTTAAATACACATACCGATCCTTGAATTCCCTCGCCATGTTGTCCAGTGCCAGCTTCTTCCGTGACACTGACTGATGCTTCTGTTCTGTCTCGTTCCTCATTATTCCGTTGAAGCTTTCGTCGCTCGAGTTTCGATATCAGTCTTCTCTTAACAGGACTAATTGCATTCCGTCCACCTCCGACTTTATTGACATATTGACCTTTGACGGTTTCAACATTACCACACTGTAATGAAATAGTATTATAAGTATATATATTTAAAAGCATATCTATTGTAATAACGTCTATGAATATAATAACGCTTAAGAAACTTACTCTAGGTCGAATCCTATTATCAATAGCTTGAGGATTAAGAAATTTTAAAGAAAATCATTGTATTACGGCTAAGAAAAGAAAAAAAGGAATGTAGAATCTAGAGACGAAACTCTAGTCGGAATCCTATATAAAGCCAGAACTGGAGGATTAAGAATAAGTTAATCTTCTCTCAGCTTCAAGTAAACGCTCGCACATATTCTATCATTATCAGGATATATGCAGGTAACTCCATTCAGATGTTTTCACTGTTTCAGGTCGTCGAGGTATTTCGTTCTCGGTCTGTCTAACCACCTTACGCTGCAAATAAAGGTGAATATAATATTATATATATATATATGATATATATATATATTGTCGTGGCTGTGGTTGTGTGTACGATATATATATATATATATATATAATTATATTATATATATATATATATTATATAGTATTAATAATAATAATATTAATTATATATATATATATATATTATATATATATATATATAGTATAATTATATATAATAATAATAATAATAATAATAATTTTAACGGTTACTTACCTTTGCTGGTTTGTTGTATTCTGTCTTTGATAGACCTGCTCGATTGCATTTTTCATAGGTCCGCACAGTTGTCCACTAATCACCTCATCGACTCTTCAGCAAGTATGGTATCTGATACATGTTTCCCATCTCACTGAAAGGTCGTTTTAATGCGGTTTTTTGAATTATATGCAGGCATATTTTCGTTTCGCTCTTGTACAAGTTCTTTCAGCGGCGTAACACTGAAATAGAATGATATATATTATATCGCTTAATTAAATATAATATTCATATTTTAAAATTTCGAAGCATGTATAAAACATTATATTACATTAGAGCAATATGTAATTCTCCCCTACAGGCATCGAGAGAAGCACACTGCTAAATATACCTATAAGTCAAGGGTTTTTTTATACGCTAAACATTTTGCCTAGGGTGTGTATTTTAGCTAATAGGTTAACCCTGGTGCATGAATGCGGGTACGGTTAATCTAGTACACTTTAAAGTTTCTATGTGTACAAATGTAGGAAACATTGTCTTAAATCTAATTAAATTATTATATATTTATATATATATTTGCGAGTGAATTATTTTATTTTATTATTAATATTATATATATATATTCTACAGGAAATATTATTATGCGCTATAGTTTCTTTAAAATAGACGGAATACGTTGAGGAATCATACATTGAAACGCTATTATAAAAATATTCTTTATTGAGTAAAATTACATTTTTAGAATTTCCTGAACAATAATAAAATCGTTGAGTATTGGGTTTTTAGCTGAGAATACATTAACGAGATCTTCAAGAGTGCGATTTTTAAGTAATCCTTGTAAAAAGTAAACGGCATAGAGTCCACATAGCTGTGACGAGTATGATTGTATCGGAAACGCTAAGGTTTTCATATAGCTTGAATTATTGTTTCTTAGGAATTGCTTTATATAGGGGGAAGAATATAACGACGATTGATGCAGGGAATCAACTAGAATCATACAGTTTTCATCAAGTTTGTATAGTACAGCCCAATGACCCTGAGCAGTTTCCCATCTAGGTGAAGTGTTAAATATCAACCCTTCGTTTACTCTTATTTTTATATCTTCTAATTCATTACTGGCATACGTGTGCTTGAAACCCCTTACTGATGCCAGTAATACGCCAAGTTCGGTCTCGTTCATGGTTAGCCGGTTAGAAGCACGTTTCTAACTCTGTCTAGTTCAACGAGACTCTGGTATTCCATATAAACCAAGACTGAAACAGGAACCTGTAAGCTCGATGCAAAATTTAAATTCAGTCCTAAGGATCCACTCGTTACAGCGCTTAAATGAGTAGAGGCAGACGAAGAAAGGTCGGCTGTTAGTTCATAAGCATATAAATTAGAATTGTCAACGTAATCTTGTAGTGTAATTCCGTTCTGAATCACTACACTGCACGTTTTTGGCTACAAGGTCGTAGGAAAGGCCGAGAAGCCAGCGACTCATAGGGATGGTGCTATAAGACGGTTTCGTAATCCCTCACCGGTGTGAATTGGCCTCGATTTGAAGACTGAGTTTTAACATGAAATGTTGGAATTTAAAGGTTTGGCTTTTTTATACTTGCTATAAGCTGTATGTTCAAGCAGGTCCACTAAACTTTCAGGGCAGAGTCGGCAATAACAATTGTTGGGAATGTTTAATATTTGATAAGCAGGTTGTACAAGTCTATAAAATCTTTGTCCACCACCGTATCATGGGTTAATTTGCGGTGAGGAAGAGTGAATTTTTCAATTCAAGATGTCTGTTTAGCTGTTAGAGTTTCACTTTGCGTACAATAAAATAGGTCTCTCATCAACTTGAAAATTGGAGATGGCGGCGTACTCGTAGCACAACTTTTAGTGTGTATCTTTCAAAGGCACGTGGTGCGAGCCCTAGTCCATTTCACTTTAAGTTCACACCTGGAGTAGAAGTCGCTCTGATTAAGTTATGATCCCCATTAGTCGGCCGTAAATTCGTAGAGTGTTGTTACTTGGCGATTTTCGCAGCCTGTCAATATGCTTATCTACATTTTTTAAGCTGTAGAACCACAAGGATTGCAGGTGGGAGTGTCGTTTGCGCAATCTTCACTACGTTTAAAAGATTGTTGAATGTAGCATATTGTAGGGGTTAAGGCTGTAGCTGAATTAAAAACAAGGTGTTTTCATTAGGATATTTCAGCTGACTTGAAAGCTGTATACAAGAAGTTACTCTCAGTGTAAACGACATGATCATCGGCTGTAGGTAAATCGCTTCCGTCTTCTGATAAAAGTTTCACTTTCAAGTATAAATGGATATCGCAGGGATCGATGTAAAAGTCCCCCGAACCAGTTACTATAACTCTAAAGGTGCATCGCTATTGGTAATCGAGTGAGTGGGGTTGATAGATACGTAATTGCTATTAAGAGACTAACTTGGGGTGTGGCGGAACATTAAAAGATTTAATTCCTGTTTACACACCTCATGAGAACGCAACTGGTAAGGAAATGCATCTGTCGGGTCAAAGCTTCTAAGAATGATAGAATATAATAAACACTTCTTATATACTCTCCTAGATAAGGCTATAATTTTGATGAGGCCTCAGTTTCATTTGTAACATTTAGGCGAGAAGAAATGTTTATCGAACTTCATGAAAGAACTTGCTATTTTACTGTGTTCATCATGCTCAGAGTTAACCGTTTCATCTATACACGACATTGTACAGTGGGAGGAAATTCTTCCAGCTCTAGAGTTTCATTGTTTTACAAAAGAAGACCGAAAGGTAGTGAGATTTTACAACGTGATAACTTAGCTCCGTGCAAATAATAGTAACAAAGGGTATTTATGAATACGAAGAACTACTGTATGTATGTTTACAGGCGAAAGCATTCAATTTCGCAGTGTATCGATCCCATCGTGGAGTTTAATCGCCCAAAAGTAGTTATCAGCAGATGTGTAACGAGGAACTAAACAACTCACTATTCGGTTTTCTAAGAAAGAATAACATCCAGAATGGAGGTACGAAGTTAGGAGAGCGTCTAACTCCGTTGTAAATTTAACGCCCAGTTACGGGTTTCTTTATTAATGGAATACAACAGTTGAAGTATATGACCGAGATTCGCAAGAGGGTGTTATTACAGAGTGTAAGGTCAGAAATGTTGAGTAATCACGTAAATACGGCGCATTATATGCTGTATGAGGAATACTACACATTTAAGAAAATGCTTGCGGGTAACTCTGAAGATATTATTGAATACTTCTTGAGATCCCTAGATATGTATAAATTTATTTCAATGTTTAAAAAACAATGGTGTGATTCTATTTACACTGATGGCCCAGAAAATAAACATGCTATGATTTCTATACGTGATCTTTTCACATATATATTAGGAGATGGTGCGCATGTACTAAGAGAATACCTATTGGAAAACGACCTGAACGAGTGGCATATTTGTAAAGCTTTCGAAAGAGTAAGTTTGAAATAAGCGTAGAACGAATCTTTAGGGTAACGCATAAATATATTTAAAAAGGAAATCTATGTATACTACATCCTTACTGGACTAACAGATGTCAATCATGGAGGACGTGCATAAATTCATGTTCCGTACACCTGCGACGTGTCTTATAGCCGGTCCAACTGGTTGCGGAAAAACATTTGCAATACTAAGATTATTAAGTGAATTAGAGATATTTGAAGAGCCACCTGTGAAAATAATATGGTGTTATAACGTATTTCAGTCAAAGTTTAACGAATATAAAAACCTTATTCATTTCCATGAAGGCATCTATGACGTAAAATCGTTAGAGAACATAAAAGGACATAAGGTAATAATACTGGACGACCTCATGCACAAGGTGAATATTGAGGTAGCCGAAACATTTACAGTTTATTCTCATCATCTAAATATCTCGGTGTTCTTTATTACCCAGAACATTTTTCACCAAAGCAAGCATATGCGTAGTATCTCATTGAATACCCAGTATTTGATTCTCGGGCAGAGAAGGGACATGAGTCAGATCAACGTGCTAGCCAGTCAAATGTTCCCCCTTCAAAGGAAAGAGTCTTAAAAGTATATAAAGAGGTTACTTCGATCCCACACGGTTATTTGATGTGTGAACTTCACCCAAAAAACACGTAGAGTACTGATCTGCACCAACATTCTACCTTCCGAAATCGAAACTGTTTATATTCCTGGATAATGCGGCTAAAGAAATATTTACCGTTGATGAAAAATTATAAGAAACTTAGTAAAAAAGAAAAAGAGAAATTACTAAAAAACACTGCATTTGTAAACTGTATCTGCGAGATCTGTTTAAATATGGTAAAACAGGTCATACCATTGAAAACTGGTCAGAAGAGAAAGTTACGTCGTCACAGCAACATCATTCTCGTACTTGTCGCGTAACGTTAAGAGAATAAGATATTTAAAGGTATAAAAAGAAACTGTTAAACAGTGGGAGGTGGGGTTTTCCTTTCCATTACTCTTCTCCGTAGTTGGGCCTTGTTGTCTAAACTGATATATCTGGTCTTCTCAGGTAAGAATGAAGAAGGCATTCGCTTATAAAGCAAAGATACAACTCCACAGATCATTAATAATACAACCATCCCCAATATCACTTCTTGATCCGCTAGTTGAACAGATACGTATTTTTGAAAAGGAATTAGCAGATATATTAACTTCAAAAGTTAATGTAGACACGAAAAGGTTGAAATATCAGGAAAATATTACAAAAATTATTAGAAGTCAAAGACAAGTATACAGGAATGCATCCTATTTCAAATGAAGTTTCACAAAGGGACTATGAAAGAAAGGATTTTAAAAAGGTTTTAGAAAACAGCTTGCCACCTACATTGAAGAATAAAGGAAACGCATTATATGATACTTTAAAAGATCAGTTAAATTGGAACGACTTGGGACAGATTGTAGTTAATGATCAACCCCTTCAAGGGTCAAATATAGTAGACTTGGTCTCAGACTTAGCTCGGGATTGGAAAAAGAAGCCTATACCAGGGTGGGATGTCATTAAACGCGAGTTACAGGGGATCAATTTTCCTCGCAGCTTAATTCATAATAAGCAGAGGCTACAGGATTGGGATAATCATTATCAACCATCGGTATCCGAACCTGTAGGTCCTAATGAACGACCTTACAAGGGGATATTACATCGTAAGAGCAAAACAATAAGTAGTCCTCAAGTAATAAGAAAAAAGCGAAATGAATTAGCGCGAAACTGGTTAAGAATGTAATATACATTACGACATTTGAATACAAAGATACAACTGTGTCACTCTCATCATAAAAAATGCAGAAACAGAATCGTGCAAAGATATACAGGAATAGCAGATCATTCATTGTATATACAAGCACGACGTTAACAATCATTTAGGCTAAAAGTGTAGCTCCGCTCTTATGTTTCACCATGCATAATACTCTAGCTAATCAGATGATTGGGTGAGGGAACCGTAAGAGCAGTAAAGGGGCGGAGCTATTATACGCTCCGCACATCTTCTAATGTATGAAAAATCATGCGTTCATTCCCCCGATTATATTTTTGTATTCTACTTCAATTGTTTTTGTAAGATATATTTAGACGCGAAATGGCGTGTCTAGTTGAATATCACGTCAGTAGCTAATCGTTTGGTCTGTGGTACACTTAGCATTGTGCTGTCATCTTCGTTTTAGAAGAAGCTCTGGATCGTCATTACCTGCTTAGCCCTTACCCGGTATAATAAGCGCTATCATCTGTCGAAGTCCTCAGCATCATCATGGAGCTGTTTCCGGATGGGTAGCCAAAGAATTACATGAACTAGCTTGTTTAAATGAATGGGGGTTTCTGTAATCAAGGTTGTCTGACGATCACAAACGTTAAGCTTGCTTCTTTAGTTACAAAAAAACATTCAACGGTACATGTGCCACTTGCTTCGGGTAATGCGTCATCTGTTTTATCAGCAGTGCACATGGCTGTTAACAATAAGCGGTAAGAGTCTATTGAGATGTTCCCTAAAGATGAACGAAGAAATTCCTAATAGATAAGCAGATTAGAAAACCTGAGGATCTGATAAACAGGCGTATCGATTGGTTAACAGTATCTATAGGAAAGTTTTTTATGTTTTTAACTCTAACAACGTTGCTAAGATGATGGAGGTCGTAGACCTTAGTCATTTTACTCGTGTATGGAACGATGAAATGAACGGTGAAAGATGTAAAAATCATACTCTGAAGATTTCAGCTGCAGAAATGTACTCCTTCATTACGGGGGAGGGAAGGGTAGGATTAGATTCCTACATCGAAACGACGCAAGCAATTCTCGATGCATTAAAGTAATTATTATTATTATTACTGTAAATATTACTACCTCTGTGTAAATATTACCGTAGCATTGTAAATAAAATGTTTTTATATTTTTACATTTCCTTATCCTTTTTATTTTTGGGATTGTGCCTATATATATTTATTATTATTATAATTTTATTTAATTTTATATTATTTATTTTATTTTTATTATATTTAATTTTAAATAATTGCGTCTTTATTTAGTTTCATTTTTATTTTATTTAAATATTATTATTATTTATTTCTATTTAATTTTATTTTATTTAGTTTTTTTATTTTATATTATTTTATTTTATTTTTACTTTATTCATTTTTATTTTATTATTTTTTAATTTCTTCATTATTATTTTATTATTTTATACACATCTAAAATTATTTATAAATAAATATAAATTAAAAGACAGCTATATATATATATATATATATATATATATATCATATATCTTATAATAAATTTATTAAAAAAAAAATTATTAATATTAATATAAGACGTTTTACATATTGATCAGTAGCTAGCATGGGTGCGAAGGAGATAGTTGATAAACATTACTTCAACCTGAGGGAGCCAAATAGTTTTGGGGGTTTCACTAGATTCGCATTAAGATATCCTGATATTGAGAAAAAAGAGCTAAAAAAATATCTAGAGGGAAGAGGCATTTACTCTACATAAACCTGTAAGAAAAAATTTCCTACACGGAAAACCATAGCTCCCCAGGTCGATAGTGTGTGGCAATTAGATTTAACTGAGATGATTAAATATATCTTATAATAACGGGTTTCAATACATACTTTTTACTATTGACGTATACTCTAGATACTATGGCTGAAACCCTTAAAAGATAAAAGATCAGCTACAGTAGCCAGTGCAGTCTTGAAATTAATAAAGGACGAAGGGAACCCTAAATCATGTTTGGACAGATTCAGGAATGGAGTTCAAGGGGCGAGAGTTTCAGGAGGTGCTCTGGGAGTATGGTATAAGCTATTACAAAACATTTTCCGTAAACAAAGCTGCCATAGTTGAAAGAGTACAGCGTACTATTAAAGAGCGCATGCATAGGTATTTTACTAAGATGAACACTTTTAAATATATTGATATACTGGATGACCTGGCTTATTCCTATAACAGGTCTTACCATAGAACTATAAAGTCAACTCCTTTAGAAATGTCAAAAACGAGAGGTTATACATCGTATAGGGCTGAAAAGAAAACAAAATAAAGCTAATTCGGAATAAGTAAACGATATGTAAGAGAAATCTCGACAGCAGAAAGATTCAGAAGGGCTATGCCGCGGTTGGACTTACGGAAAGTTTTTAAAGTTCACAATATCCGACCACTAAGCCGTCAGTTTAAAGCTATATTATCTGGAGGATTTAGATGGTGAAAAAATAAAAGAAGGGTTCTATAAACAAGAAAAACAGTCAGGTTCATCCTGCAACTCCGGAATTAAAATTGAAAAAATATTAGGCTACAGAAGGTAAAGGAAAAATAACGGTACTGGTTGAATGGAGGGGTATCTGCTAAGTTATAGATACTTATATAAAGCAAGTGAAGTTAAGAATCATTAATCAGTTGATATTATAATCATGGAGAGGTTAGATCACTTTTATTTAACTCTACCATCTTCAGCATCCATGGATTTACATCCTGATATAATCTCGCCTGTATTTTCACAACTGAAACATAGTTACATGTTTTACTGAACGGCCAGAGTATGAGAGTTGGGATTATGTGAAATGAATTAAATACGGACTAGAAAATTTACCACCGAGATCTAATCTGGATGAAGTGTCAGAAGTGTGAAGTGTTGAAACTATATTACAAGTGGAAGGTAACGTTTTCTGAAAAGGACTACAATTGCCAAAAAGCTGAATACGGCTACATTTGCTACAAAAGAATACTTCATTGAAGAATTTTCTCTGCGACGGTCTTATTTTAAATCAGTACCTGCTATTTTCGGTCATTTAAACGATCTCTTTGATATGAGTATTATGTGTAAGGATTTGATATACAAAACGGATATGCGAACCAATGAAGATAAAGTAATAATATCTTTAAGATCAAAAGCAAGTGTAAACCTGCGAGATCGTGATACGTTTTTTCTCGAGCGATCACAATGGCAGCGAAAACATATTCGTAAAAGGTTTGGTGAACTGGATATACTTCATGACATCCCTACTATGCTGAAGAGGGTTATACTTTCAGTGGAGAATAAACCCTTAACTTGGCATGAGCAAAAAGATGACGCAGACCGCGTACTGCATTCATGTACACCCTCCGAGATGCTCAGCCGCCCTGGCTTAGCGTACGTTTATACAGATGTTGTTTCACTCATAAATGTAGGTACTTACAGCCCTTTGTTTTACGTAGTTGTCCCACTTACTGATAAGGTAATAACTTTCAGGAATGTTCATGTTACCTTCCTCTAAGTAAATTCTCGAAATTTGCTCTCAGACGAATATGACATTAAAGAGTAGAGGGGAATGCATTCGTTTACCGGCAGTCTAATATGTAAAATGCACGTACGGCGGAAAAGGTATTTAACTAGATTTATTACTGAGACATATAATCGAACTTTGTGAGGGAAGGGCTACACCTATTTAAATCCAATGGCATATTGGTTTCCACTCATTCATAACTATCCTTTATACTGAAAGATTAAGTTAAAAGAAAACATCTAGTCTGTTTGATAATGAGGTTGATAAGTACTTTGTTGGCTCTAGAATCCAACGAGGCCATGGTGTTTCCGGATTCTTTGCCCGGCTCTTAAGGGGTGCCATGCCGCTTTTGAAACGCAGCGGCACCTATATAGGCAAAAAAGCTGTAAAGGCTGGTATAGAAACGTTGCACGATATCGCCACCGGGGAGGATGCAAAGTTATCTTTGAAACGTAGACTAGCAGACGCTTCCGACGTTATGTTAAATGACGTTAAACGAAAAATCAGGAAAAAAATGACAGGTCAGGGCTTAAAGAGAAGAAAAAGGTCAAGGTCAGTCAAGGTCAAGACCAAAAAAGTTAAAAAACATTCACGAACAATAACGAAGAAAAAGAAAACGAAGAAGCGGAAACGGAAGAACTCTTCTGGTTATGACACGAAAAGGATGACGAATAAGAAGCGTAAGATACGTAAAAAACGCAAAAGAAAAACACATAAACGTAAAAATCAACGGGATATTTTTTCATTGTAAATAATAAAACTTAAAATTAAATAAAATAATTTAATTACAAGAAAACCTTAACGTTTCCGATACAATCATACTCGTCACAGCTATGTGGACTCTATGCCGTTTACTTTTTACAAGGATTACTTAAAAATCGCACTCTTGAAGATCTCGTTAATGTATTCTCAGCTAAAAACCCAATACTCAACGATTTTATTATTGTTCATGAAATTCTAAAACGATGTAATTTTACTCAATAAAAGAATATTTTTATAATTGCGTTTCAGTGTATGATTCCTCACCGTCTATTTTAAAAAGAAACTATAGCGCATAATAATATTTCCTGTATTATTATATATAATATATATAATATATATATTAAATATATATTATATATATTATATATATATATATTATATATATATATATTATAATAAGTATGTTTATAAATATTTATAAATGTATAATTTTTTTGGTTGGTAATATTAATAAATTGTGTATATAGCAAGTTATTAAATATATTTATATATATATATATATATATATATATTATATATATATTCATATTATATATATATAATATATATATATTATATATATATTATATATAATTATATATATATACTATATAATATATATATATATTAAATATATATATATATATAATATACCTCACCTAAGCTTTATAACGTCAAAAATAATTCAAAATTTATTGTGCGTTGGTAAGGGATATTTTTTTTTCACTTTAACTACTCAGAAATTTTTTAATATTTAAAATAATTAATCTCTTTAAACGATCAACTCTTTCATTCCTATCAATGCTTAATATTTATGTATGTTTGAAGATAAATTATATATCACTATAAGATTTAAATAAAGATTGTATAAATTATATATATTATTATATATATTATATTATATAAAAGATGTATTTTACTCATAACGAATATTTTTATACTTGGTTTCCAGTGTATGATTCTCAACGCATTCAGTATAGTTTAAAAGAAAAAATCTCGGATTATAATATTTTCCTGTAAAATAAGAATTTCATATACATATATATATATATACAAAGATATATATATATATATAATATATATATACTATATATTATATATTATATATATTTATATATAATTATTTTTGGTAGTCTTTATTAAACTATATATAATATATATCTTATAGTATATAATATCATTATTTTATATATTATATAATATAATATTTAGTATATTATATATATATCTATAAATATTAGATATATTTTTTAACATTAATATTATATTATAGTATATATTATTATTAGATATTATATATTATATATATCTATATATATATAGTAGTATTATATTTTATATTATTATATAAAGCTTTAATAAGACTATCAAAATAATTCAAATTTATTGTGTGGTGGTAAGGGGATATTTTTTTCATTTAATACTAAGGAAATTTTTACTAATTAAAATAAAATAATCCTTTACGATCAACCCTCTTTCATTTTATTCATGCTTATATATATATATATATATATATATATATATATATTATATATATATATATATTACATATATATATAATATATATATATATATAATTATATATTATATATATATATATATATATATATATATATTATATTACTACTATTATTATATAAAGTAACTTTAAATATAAAAAATAAATAACATAAATATAAATATAAATAAAAATAAATAAATACAATAATAAAAATAAAATAAAATAATAACATAATTAAATCAAAAATAAAATAATAAACCTTTAACGATCAAAACCTCTTTCATTCCTATCATGCTTATATATTTGAACTTAATATTAAAAATATTTTATTAATTTCACTTTTTATTTTAGAAACTTACTGCAATATATATATATATATAGTATATATATATATATACTATATATATATATAAAAATATATATTATATATATAATTATAAATATAATATTATATTATATATATATATATATATATATATACATTATAATAATAAAATAAATAACATAATAATAAAATAATAAAATATATATATATATATATATTATATATATTATAATATATATATATTATATATTATATATATATTATATATATAGTATATATATATATATATATATATATAATATATAATAATATATATATATATTTATCTTGTTCCCCCTCTTTCTTTTCGTTCACTGTATCTCCGCTTGGCCCCCCAGGTCATTCGGCCATGATCGGCTGCTTTTCTCGCGGTGCACGTCCCCTATGCTCCTTTCGCTTTGGGCTCCCTTGTGCCTCTGTTATATTATTATATATATATAGATATATATATATATATATTATACTATATATCTATATATAATATATATATATATTATATATAGTATATATATATATATATATATATATATTTAAATAAAATAATTTAATAAGACTTGCACTTTTCATTTTAGAACTTCTCGAAAATATTAATATCCCTATAAAAATATATAATATATATATATATAATAATAAATATAACTCACTTTAATTTTTATATTTCGGATTTATTATATTTGTAAAGAAAATCTTACCAATTATTTAGTTAATGTCGGTCTTTCATTTTAGAAACTTACTCGAACTACTAATATATATAGTATTATAATATATATATATATATATATATATATATATATTTATATATATATACTATCTATATACTATAATATATATATATATATTATATATATATATACTATATATATATTATATTATTTAATATATAGTAAAAATTAAATTAACACATATTTTTTCTTAAATAATAATGTGCAGAAAAAGCTGTATAAAAAAAATACTAAATAAAAATAAATAAAAATACTAAATAAAAATATATTAATAAATCAAATAAGTAAATATAATATATATATATATTAATATATATATAATATATATATATACTATATATATTATATATATTCTATATATATATATTATATATATATTAATACTTTAGTATATACTATATAATTATATATATGTAATATATATATTATATATGATATATATAATATATATTATATAATATATATAACTTATTATATATATATATATAAAATATATTATATATATAATATATATACTATATATATATATATATTATAGTATATATATATAATATATATATTATATATATATATATACTATATATATATATCTATATTTAAATAAAAATAATTTAAATAAGACTTGCACTTTTTTCAGTTTTTAGAAACTTACTCGATATATTATATATATATATATATATAATATATAATATATATATATATATATATATATATATTATATATAACTATATATATATATATAATAATATAATATATAAATATATATATATATATACTATATATATATATATATATATATATATATTAGAGTATCTATATATATATTATATATTATTATATTATATATTATATATATATTATATTTGAACTTAATATTAAAAATTATTTATTAATTCACTTTTCATTTTAGAAACTTGCTCGAAATCTATATATATATATAACGTATATACTTATATATATATATATATAGTATAATATATATATATATATATATATCTTTGAATTAATTATCATATATTATATATATATATATATATATATATATATATAATATATATATTAATATATATATATATACTTATATATAATATATATATATAATACTATTTGAACTTAATATTAAAAATAATTTAATAAGACTTTGCACTTTTTTTTCAATTTTTAGACACTTGCTCGAATATCTATATTATCATATATATTATATATATATATATACTATATATATTATATATTTTATATATATATATATATATATATGAATATATATTATAGTATATATATATATATATATAATATATAATATATATAATATATATATATATATAGTATATATATATATATATTTATATATATATAATATATATAATATATTTGAACTTAATATTATATATAGTATATATATAAATATATAATATAAGTATACGTATGGATATATCGATATAATTCTATATATATATATATATATATATATATATAATATATATATATATATATATATATTTCCCTATGTATCTGGCAACTGCATTAATATTCTAACGAAGATAATACTTTCAACTAGATGTGACTCTTTTTTTCGAGGAGTAGTAAACACTTTTTTAGTAAACACTATTCTGATGCTGATCTTTGGAGTTACTTCATCTTTTATACACAGTCATAGGGTAGGGGGAGGTCTCCCTATCCTCGGACCACGCCCCATTCTACACAGATTTGAAGTCTCGATACAATTTACATTTGCATATTTTTTGAACATGAAGCGTATAATCCTTTGCCTAAGTAAACAAATAAAATAGGACTTGAGAGCTTTCGAAAGGCTTTCTCCTTATCGGATTGACCCAGATGCCCTTCGGTAATATTCAGTTAATTATCTGCGCTCCAAAATAAATATTATAATTACAGTGAAGTGACCGTTTAACAGAGGTTTTTAAGATGTTATCCACGAAAGGTTATCTTAGGGTCGTAAATAAATATTATTCAGGTCTGGAAGATACGCTTTTAAGATGTTATCTGGCAAGATGGACGTGAATAAATTTCCTTAAGGTCAATTTTAATTAACATTTTTACTAAATAAATAACGATCTCACATGGTTAAGCGTACCCCTGCTGACCGCCGGTAGTACCTCTGTTAATTATCAAGGCTCCTAAATAAATATTATTCAGGGCTGAAAGATAGGATTTTAAGATGGTATCTGGAGAGGTCATCAGAATAAATTACTGAAATCTCAATTTTAATTAACATTTTTTACTAAATAAATAACGACCGAGAATGACCTTATACGGTTAAGTATGAATAAATTAATGTAATCTCAATTTTCCTTTTCTTATCTGTAATCCCCTAAGTCCAACCTTAATAGAAGCAAGTACTCTCATACGCCAGTTCTATTTTGGATGGGCGGAGGAAGTGAAGAACCGGGGCTTGCGCAAAAAAGATGCGCACGCAGACAGAAAATCTCTCTCTCTCTCTCTCTCTCGCTCCATTCTCCGTCTCTCTCCCATCTCTCTCTCTCTATATCCTATATTATATATATATATATATATATATATATAGTAATATATATATATATAATATATATATATATATATATAATAATATATATTATATTATAATATAGTATAGAGAGAATCCGTCTCACCGATTATATATTAATACTATATATATATATATATAATATATTATATATATGAATTCACCACATGTATCATATATAATATGTCATGCATTAGAGTATTTATTATCTTGTTATACTATATATATATAGTATATATATATATAGATCGTGAGACGGATTCTCTCTACTCCCTAATATATAGTACTATAAATATATATATCATATATATATATATATTATATATATATATTTATATAATTATATATTATATATATATAATATAGTAATATAATATTATATATATATATATATATTATATTATATTACTTTACAGGATCAGGCTTGATGGGCATCCAATCACCGTAAAGGAGTAATCTTGTGGATGTTTTATTAGTGTTTCTATGAGTATGTCTATTGGTGCCTTCCGTGAGTGCCAGGTGAGTGCCGAAGTGAGTGCCAATGAGTGCAATGAGTGCGCAAGTGCAGTGCCATGAGTGCCCAATGGGTGCCACTATAGTTGCCAAGGAGTGCCACATAGTGCCAATGAGTGCCACTTTTCAAGCCTTTTTCTGCCCTTCCTGAAGCACTGAATAGCCTAATATGTGGTGTCCTACCCTAGGTTATAAAGGTACGAGGATTGATTGGGTGTAATATTACAAGTTGCCGGATTGCGCGGGATTTGAACGCAGCGGTCCAGGCGGGCCGGGAACGCGAAAATGCGCTGCCGGGCGCACAGCGGCGGGGCGGTACGCGGCGGGCGGGGACGCGGCGGGGCGCACCGGCGGGCGGGGACGCGACGGGACGCACTCTGCAAGGGCCCAGTGATTCCAAGGTTACAGACATCACAAAGGGCTAAGCCCTAAAGACACATTTAAAATTTACCGTGGGCAAAAACATGACGCCTGGCCGAAAAAATTAGGCAGGGGGTAATATAGGGGGCAAACGTACTGATGGAGGCTTCGCCTTCATTCTGGCGCCACCCTTTCTTCGAAGGGTTGCCTCAAAAAATTAGGGTGTTGCCAGAAAAATTAGAGTGCCAAAAATTAGGGTTGCTCAAAAAAATTTAAAAGGGTTGCCAAAAAAGGTCAAGGGTCAAAAAGGTCAAGGGCAAAAAAAAGGTCAAGGGCAGGTAAAATCACCCTCAGGAAACAACCTGGGCGGTCAGAAAACAGGTCAATGCATGGTAATAAGATCACACCGTGGGCAAAATTTTGCCCACGTTGTCCGCAATACTACACCCCCCTACTACTTATATATATGACTATATATATATAAATAATATTATATATTATATAATATATATATATATATATTAATATATATATATATATATATAATATTATATATATATATATATATACTATATATATATTATATAAATATTATATATATATATTATATATATATATATATATACTATAGTAATATAATATATATATCTATATAATATATATATATTATATATATATATATATATATATATATAGTATATTTAAATAACTAATCAAAATAAAGTACTTGCTCATCTCAGAGATATTATCTAAATATAAATTTAGAATATATGGACATCCATTATGGAATTTATCCAATTTTTTAGTCTCTTTTCATTGGGTCAATTTTCGTTAAATCTCAAACTCATTTTTCTTAACATTACTCCAGAAACTTTAAATATTGGCAAAGGTCGTCTCCAGAGAGAGAGAGAGAGAGAGAGAGAGAGAGAGAGAGAGAGAGAGAGAGAGAGAGAGAGAGAGAGAGAGAAGAGAGAGAGAGAGAGAGAGAGAGAGAGAGAGAGAGAGAGAGAGAGAGAGAGAGAGAGAGAGAGAGAGAGATTCGGTCTTTAATGTCAAAAGATAAAAAACTTCAAAATGGATATATTTATTGACTATGGAATGAATCCGACCGAGTTGAAAATAGACAAAAACTGAAAAGTTTGTTATTATTTTTTC
>JABUQX010100110.1:25000-27958 GCA_015478945.1 Trachelipus rathkii
TTATTGATCTATTGATCTATTGATTCAAGTCATATTTTGTATAACAATAACACAAAACTGTTTATTTATTTTTGTTTGTTTTCTTTAAAGACATTTTGGTTTAACTAACAATTTTATTCTTTTATGTTAAACTTAAAAAATTTCATTTTTTTACATACCCTAAAAGCAGTAAATCAGTAAAATCAGTTTATGCAAACCAACCCACTCTATCCTCCTACCCATCTATGACATTGAATCATTGATCTATTGATCTGATTACTTTGATCTATTGATCTTATTGATTCATGTCATATTTTGTAATAACATAGACAATAAAATAAATTTTTGCTGTAGCTGTTGTTGTTGAAAATGTCGCGTTTGTTGTGCATGTTGCAGTTGTTGAATGTGTTGTTGTTGTTGGTTGTTGTGTTGTTTTGTTGTTGTTGTTTTTGTGTTGTTGTTGTTTGTTGTTGGTTGTTGTTTGTTGTTTGTTGTTTGTTATTTGTTGTTGTTGTTGTTGTTGTTGTTGTTGTTGTTGTTTTTGTTGTTTTTGTTGTATGTTGTTGTTGTTGTAGGTTGTTGAAATTATACAACGTTCAATGTTAAATGAAAATTATCACCAACTACTTTTTCAGAACATATCTCTAAAATATTAAATGTTCATTTTTACATTAACATTGAATATTGAAAACTAAACAAAAAAATATCTCATCCTAGCCTAACTGACATACAGCATTCATTAACAAGGTAACTAAAATTAGAAGTTTCAACTTACCAGCAGAAGTCAGCATAGCAATCTCAATCTTTACTATGCACAACCTCACAAAATATTATTATTATTATTATTATTTTATTATATTATTATATTATTAATTAATTATTAATTATTATTATTATTATTATTATTATTATTTTATATTATTATTATTATTATTATTATTATTTCCACACAGCTCGCACACATCAATACGCCGTGCACATCACTTTGCCCTCCAGGTACACAACTAGAACGTTGGTTGGTAAATTGCACTCTAACCGACACCTAAACATTACGTAATCTTGTTACGCTCAAGGGATAGCCAATCAGAGAACTGTATTTGCTATGCCATCACGGGCAGCCAATGAAATTCGAGGAATGACTCATTAATCTTAAATATCTTTTGACACATGAGAAGTGGGTAAAATGAGATTTATTCTTTGTTCCCAATATCTTTTGACACATGAGAAGGGCGACGAGATTTATTACTTTTCTCACAATATCTTTTGACACATGAGAAGGGTAACGAGGATTTATTACTTTGTTCCCAATATCTTTTGACACTGAGAAGTTGTTGGTAATATAGATTTATTACTTTGTTCCCTTTTTGTCCTTACTTAACATATGTTTTGATCTTAATTAAACAGTAGTTTTTATTATTATATTATTTCTATTATTATTAAATATTATTATTATTATTATTATTATTATTAATTATATTTATTTTATTATTAATTATTATTATTATTATTATTATTATTATATCCAATTTACTAAGTTTATTGATCATATACAAATCCTAACATACCATGACACACACACACACACACAGCACACACACACACACACACACACACACACACACACACACACACATAGTCACACACAACTAATTAAGACACTTTACTTAATACATTAGCCTGGCAAACATCGTACTAACTTACTGACACATAACTTGAGCTATTTCCTATGATGTCAAGCAGATTGTGTACAATTTTCTAAAACGTCGTTTTGTAAGACATTTTACATTTTTCACATGTTAAATATAAACATTTCAATTTGTTATGTATTTTCTTTTACGTTTCCTATTATTCTTTAAATTTATATTTGTTAAAAGTTAGTTATTTATTTTATTTATTTTAGTTTTTTTTTTTTTTTTTTTTATTTATTTAAATAAATTTTATATTTTTTTAAAACTTTTTTTTATTTTTGTTTATTCTGTTTAAAACATTTTGTTTTAACTAAAAAATTTATTTCATTTTATGTTTATAACTTAAAAAATTTGCTTTTTACATACCTTAAAGCAGTAAAGCAGTAAATCAGTAAAGTAAACCACCCACCCGCCACCCTCCTACCCTGCCATGATCTATTGATCTATTGAATCTATTGATCTATTGATCTTTGATTCAAGTTCATATTTTTGTATAACATAACACAAAAACTTTTATTTATTTTTGTTTTGTTTCTTTAAAAAACATTTTTGTTTTATAGTAAAAAATTTATTTCAATTTTATGTTTATAATTAAAAAAAATGCCTTTTACATACCTTAAAGAGTAAATCAAGTAATCAAACCACCCACATCCCTTCTAGTCCACAGTATATACTATATAT
Organism: Trachelipus rathkii; assembly: GCA_015478945.1. Lineage (NCBI taxonomy): Eukaryota > Metazoa > Arthropoda > Malacostraca > Isopoda > Trachelipodidae > Trachelipus > Trachelipus rathkii. The sequence goes on from JABUQX010100110.1 coordinate 27,349, forward strand.
ATATATATATATATATATATATATATATATTATATATATATATATATATATAATTATATATATATATATATATATACTATATATAATATTATATATATATTATATATATATATTATATATTTATATATATATATACTATATATAATATATATAAGAACATAACAAACCTAACATACAATCTTACACACGAATAAACCTGTAATATTAATTAAAGTTCCTTACTTAACTACAGTAAGTAGCTAAAATCGATGCAATACTTATCACTATTCACACTTTTTCAAGCAATAATCTGAAATTATTAAAATGTTAATTTTAACATTAACATTGTAAATATTGAAAACTAAACAGAAATATATCTCTCCTCCATCTAGCCTAACTGACATACACCATTCATTAACAAGGTAACTAAATAGAATTTCAAGTTACCAGGCAAGAGTCACATTAGCAAATCTCAATCTTTACTATGGCACAACCCTCACAAAATATTTCTTTATTATTATTATTATTTAATTATTATTTATTATTATTATTATTATTATATATTATTTATTATTATTAATATATATTATTATTATTATTATTATTATTCACTCCACATTAGGATCTCACA
>JABUQX010100111.1:0-12500 GCA_015478945.1 Trachelipus rathkii
GTGGCACCAGTAATGATGATACTACGAACTGCATGATGCAAAATTTTCCGCCATTTGGCGAGCAAACAATCTCACTTTTGAACTCCATGATTTTCTCTGAAAAACTCCAACAGGAAGTCTCATAAATTGATTACAGGGTTATTTCGGTCATCAATTAAATCTCTTGTTCTTGGACCACAATGTGAACATACCTGTTCACCTTCCTTATCTGTGCACATTTCGCATATCATCGAGATACCACGGAATAGGACGCACTGATATTCTCTTCCTTTATCATCATAACCTTTATCTTCCTGGTTATGTCGTCGATATCATAGTAACATGTGTAAACCACCGGATCCGTATCTTTCTTCTTCTTAATTTTCTTTTTCATGTAGCATATATGATATTCGTCTTCTCTAGGCTCGTATTTTTCTTTACATATAGTACAAAAGGCTTTTGTGCAATCGTGTTGGAAACTACCATAGCGATCAGCCTTTATTTGTTCAAGCATAGTTTACATATTTTTATTTTCTTGCACGTTTTATTATCTTGGTGTTTTTTTAAAACAAGTTTGCATTATAACAATTCACGATTACATTTCACGACATTCATGGGAATATACCATCGTGATTCAAAATGAGCTCGACACTCTATCGTTAGACACGATTCTACATCCATAATGTTCACAGTCTATTTATGTGCGTATATATTACTGTTTGAAAGATGTAACCAATATTGTGCAAAAGCATACCGTTCATAATGCATTCTTTTCTGTGGTGTTTCAAAACACTAACTTAACTACTTCTTTATAGCATGTAAATTTACTCCATCAGGCATAATGATAAAGGATCATTTCTTTCTCATAGAGCCGATTATTTAAAAGTATTTTACCTCCGATTACCTTCAGGACACGAATACGCAACGTATACCAGCATTCCGACATTCTCCGATTTCAAAGTCCAGACTATAAAGAACTGTAACCATACCACATTTTTTAGCCAATGCTTCTGCCTCTTTCTCAATTGTAACGAATGAATTACTTTGGACTCTACACATTCCGAGTTATCCTTTTAAACAGAACAACAGCTTGAAAGCACAACCTACCGCTCCCTTTTCTCGAGATGAACCTTACTAATGTAACCGATGTTTGAAACTAAGATTTTGAGGCTCCGAATGCTTCGGTTTTACAGTCTTTACCTTTTCCTTTAGCTATTCATGAACACGTACTACTACTTTGAATTGGTAAAGGTTAGCCTTGTCCACCGCGATGGAATGACCCTTCCAAGGCGCTCATCATCTCTTTCACCCCAATATTGTCTAATATATCTCTGTTAACTGATATTTACATAATATTTTCGGTCAGGTGACTGATCATCGCCAAACGTGAAATTGATTCCAACCCTCATACGTAACCTATCATAGTCTAAGTCTTGTAATATAGTATCAATACCTTCACTAACAACCATTTTCGAACACGACTACTTCAAGATCTCTTGTCATGGAAGGAAGTTTTTCATCAATAAACCTTTACTTCATATGCGTTATTGACCGTTCCATTGGTTCTTTTTAAGTTTCTCTAGCCAGAATTTGCGTTAGTCTGTTTAATGGTCTTTCTCTTCTTGTTAGGGGGGGTATTTATTCTCGATGGGCTAGCCTGTTAATAAATACACGTCATTATTCATTATTTTAGATACAGCTTAAAACAATTAAAATCAAGTTTGCTTGCAATTAGGTCACTAGATCAGTAATATATTAGTTTTAACAATGCATCATCTCATAAAGTATATTCTAAATATATTTATCCATAACCCGCAACCAACAACATACCATTTTAAATGACGCGTTGATAACGATACGATGAACGCTTTTTACTTCAAATGATGGATGTATCATCACACGTTTATCTAGAAAAGAAACACTTTTGTAGACAATATGTATAAATCAGTTTACCACCTCTACTCTTAATGCCTTACAATGTAATATTAAATATACTTTAAAATAGTAGTCATTAATTAAAATTGACCAGAAATGTATTTACAATGATATTTTTAACATGAGAAAGGAAAAAAAAACTTATTCGTTTGAATAACGTAATGGATTTGAATAACCCTTCATGTGTAGTTATAAAAAACTTGGCTAATGATACAACAGGACCAGCGAAGGTGTTCTTAAAAGTGTTGATCTAAGAGCTCGTTTATTATGAAAGCCCATCGAGTAGTACGCCGCCTTTATATTATAACTTCAGCTCCCAAAAAATCTATACAGTGTTGCCAAATCACCTCTGTATATGCACTGTGCCAAACTACCAGTTTGTTTAATAAATATAACAAGTATTGCATCACTTTATGCAAGTGGGATATAGCATAAAATCATTTTCATGTTTCATGTTGATATTTTCTGAAAGGGGGCGGAGCCTAAAAAGAGATAAGCCTAAAAATATTTCAGGTTTTACTATTGCGTAATGTTTTGTATGTGTGTGTGTGTGTGTGTGTGTGTGTGTGTGTGTGTGTGTGTGTGTGTGTATGGCATGTTAGGTTTGTTATGCTATATATATATATATATATAATATTAATATATATATATATATATATATATATATATATATATATATATATATATTATATATATAAATATATATATATATATATATATATATATATATATACTATATAATTATATATAGTTGATTTAATAAAATAATAATAATAAAATAATAATATAATAATAATAATAAATAATAATATTGTGAACAAAGTAATAAATCTCGTTACCCTTCTTATGTGTCAAAAGATATTGGGAGCAAAGTAATAAATCTCGTTACCCTTCTCATGTGTAAAAAGATATTAAGATTAATGAGTCATTCCTTGAATTTCATTGGCTGACCGTGATGGCTTAGCAAATACATTTCTCTGATTGGTTACCCTTGAGCGTACTAAAATTGCGTAAATGTTTAGGTGTCGGGTAGCGAGCAATTTACATACCAATGTTTTAGTTGTGGACCTGCAGGCAAAGTGATCTGTTAGCGTTATTGATGTTTTTGAATTCTATGTGAAATAATAATAATAATAATAATAATAATAATAATTAATAATAATAAGATAATAATAGAATAATAATATAATAATAATAATAATAATAATACAGAAATAATATAATAATAATAATAATATTTTTGTTGCCGGTTTGTGTATAGTAAAGATTGAGATTGCTATGTTGACTTCTGCTGGTAAGTTGAACTTCTAATTTAGTTACCTTGTTAATGAATGCTGTATGTCAGTTAGGTTAGGATGATATATATTTTTGTTTAGTTTTCAATATTACAGTGTTAATGTAAAATTTAACATTAAATTTTAGAGATATGTTTGGCAAAAAATGTGTTGTATATTTTCATTTACACTTGTGAACGTTAAATATATTAACAAAAAACAAACAACAACACACACAACAACAAAAACAATAACATCAAACAACTGCAACAAATGCACAACAAAAAACGCAACAGTTTCAACAACAACAGCTGCAGCAAAGAATTTATTTTTATGTATGCAAAATATGACGAATCAAAGATCAATAGATCAATAGATCAATAGATCACGGATGGGTAGGAGGGTATGGATGACAGTTGATTTACTGATTTACTGCTTTTACTGATTTACTGCTTTCGTGATTTACTGCTTTAGGGTTATGTAAAAACGTAAATTTGGAAGTTATAAACATAAAAGTATAAAAGTTTTTGTGTTATGTATACAAAAATATGACTTTGAATCAATAGATCAATTAGATCAATAGCATCACGGAGTGGTGGGTGGGTGGTTTGATAAACTGATTTACTGATTTACTGCTTTAGGGTATTAAAAATGCAAAATTTTTAAGTTATAAACATAAAAAGAATAAATTTTTTAAGTAAAAACAAAATGTTTAAAGAAAACAAAACAAAAATAAATAAAAGTTTTTGTGTTATGTTATGCAAAATATGACTTAATTCAATAGATCAATAGATCTAAGATCACGGCATGGGTAGGGGTATGGATGACAAGTGTTGATTTTACTGATTTACGTTGATTTACTTCTTTTACTGATTTACTGATTTACTGCTTTGGGTATGTAAAAAACTTAACATTTGGAAGTTATAGAACATAAAAAGTATAAAAAGTTTTTGTTGTTATGTTATGACAAAATATGACTTGAATTCATAGATCAATTAGATCAATAAGATCACAATAGATCACGGAGGTTGGGGGTGGTTCGGTATTTGATTAACTGATTTACTGGTTTTACTGCTTTAGGGTATGTTAAAACATGTTTTTTCATATCTAAAAATAGACCTAAATCAAATAGATCAATTAGATCAATAGATCAAATGATCAATAGATCAATAGATCATAGAAGGTAGGGAGGGTGGGGTCATCATTCTACGGGGGGCGTATCTCGTAACGGACACCCAATACACTCCGCAGTCGCAACATCATAGCTCCTCTCGAGGCGTTCTACGACCGGGATTGCGCGGACCCGCGCAGGGGGGCTTTGGCCTCTTACGGCATGTTCGTAACAGCCGGCAATGCGGACCGGGATGGGGAACAGCGCCTCCGGTCTGACAATAGGCGGGACGAGGGGCTGCCCTCATGCTAACCACCGCTGGGAGTCATAACATGCCGGGGTCCGCACCTCAGTACCGCGCCGGAGGCCCCCCGGTCTCGGTGCCACCGGTGGTTTGAGCAACTGATTTACCTGATTTACTGCTTTAGGGTATGTAAAATGCAAATTTTTTTAAGTTATAAACATAAAAAGAATAAATTTTTAGTAAAAACAAAAAGTTTTAAAGAAAAGAAAACAAAAATAAATAAAAATTTGAAAAATAAAGTTAGAAAAATAAATTTAAATAAAAATTTTTTTTTAAAAATTAAAATAAAAAAAAAAAAAAAAAAAAAAAAAAAAAAGTTAGAAAAAAAATTTAAATAAAAAATTTTTTTAAAAATTAAATAAAAAAAAAATAAACACAAAGTATAAATGTAAAATAAAACTTGTAAAAAAAAAATAGCTAGAAAAAAAAGAAAAAAAAATTAAACACAAAGTTTAAATGTAAAATAAATCTTATAAAAAAATAAAGTCAGAAAAATAAATTGAATAAAAAGCAAACAAAAAAATTATATTAGTTAACGTTTATAAAAAGAAAATGAGATTTGAAAATATAAATGTCAGTCTTCAACATTTAGAAAACGGGTTATCTTTGCATGATGCAATGCAATTGACGACATGTACATGTTAGAACAGAAGCACTTATGTGAACAGTAATGATATTGTATTATTAAACGAATGTTTAATAACTCGGCACCGCACCGGCTCCAGGTGCCGGTTCCAACTCTGTCTCCTTCTCAGACTCTTTCCTTCATCCTTCCTTCTTCCTCCTTCTTCCTTTCTTCCTCTGTTTTGCATTCCATGCATTTTTTTTTCAGTCGGGACCCCCTCCGTTGGGGGTCCCAGACACCCTTTACGGACTTATAACCGTCATTTTCGAGATTCTACAGGTTCAATCTCATATTTAAAGACACCAATACTGGCTAAACGAATATTTATTTACTCAGCACCGCACCGGCCTCCAGCACCGGTTGCCGATGCAACTCCACTCCTTCTGACTCAGATCCTTCTCCAACTCTTTCCTTCTCTGACTCTTCCTTCCTCCTTTTTCTGCCATCTTCCTTTCTTCTTCCTCTGTTTTGCATTCCATGCATTTCTTCTCTTTTTTTTCAAGAAGGGACCCCCCTCCGGGGGGTCTCTGGAACCCGAAGCCGAATCCGACTCGGAATCCTTCTCCAACTCCGGCTCCTCTACCCAGCCTCCAAATTTCAGCCTTCTACGATCAATTTAATTTTTAGGGGGGGGACGCTGGGGTACGTAATCCTGGGCGGTGCGGGGCTATATACGGTTATAATATATATATATATATATATATACTTATAAATATATATATTTGTTTAAAGCACTAGGTAGTGATGGATAATATATACTTTTATTTATATCAATAGGAAATATATTATATATGTAATATTTAAAATATCTCTTAATTTTACTTTTTTATATTTATTTATTAATTTATTTAACTAATTAATTAATTAATTAATTAATTAATTAATTAATTTATTTATTTTTTTAATTAATTTATTCATTTTTATTGTTTCGAAAAAAACCTGCGGTTTTTTTCGTCGATAGAAAGGCGAAAATTTACTTCCGGTTTTACTTCCGGCCGTCAATATAGCTCTTAACTACAGCGATTAATCGAATGAAAGTTATTAATAATTTTCTTTCGATTATATTTTCTGTGTAACAAGTCAACCAGAGCCAGTAGAAAGACGATTTAAACATCGATATAGGGGTAAAAAAACATCGGTAAATCGATTGAAACCGTCAAAAATGATCTATCGATCATTTAAAACCTTCTAGGGACCAAAAAAAAAACCTTTGGGGGGCTCCGCCCCCTTTTTGGGGGTAAAACCCTTGAGTTCAGGTTCAAAACCTCGGAAGTCGGTCTTCCAGACCTTAAATTCGGTCTCACCGACCTTAAAAACCTAGGGTTTGATTACCTAAAGGAATACCATAGGGTAAACCACAAAGATGGTAGGAGTCGGGGTCTCTCGGCAGTTTTGCGGTAGTTTTCCCCCCCTTACTACTATATATATAATATATAGATATATATTATATATTATATATATATATATATAGATATATAGTATATATATATATAGTATTATATATTATAATATATATATTAATATATATATATATATATATATATATATATAATATATATTTATATTACTAATATATATATATATTATAATAATATATATATATATATATATATATTATATTATATATATATATATATTATATATATATTTACATATATTAATGTTAATTTAGTTTGTTCAGATATATAATTTAAAAAAGTATGAGTCCAAACGTGTTTGTATAAATTCTCCGAATGTCTTTTGCTACGTATGTGGAGAATATACTACGAAAAGTCAACGGAAACCAATCACTCAATTGTTTAAAACGGCTTATAAACATTATTTTAAGTGTGTGTTGGGTGACCAGGATAAGCCATGGGCCCCACACATAATTTGCATTAGATGTTATGTTAAATTAACCCAGTGGTTAAAAGGTGAAAAAGCGCATTTGCCCTTTGGATTGCCGATGTATTGGATGGAGCAAAGGAATCATATACAGGATTGCTACTTTTGCTTAACAAATGTATGTAGCTTCAATTCAAAAACTAAAACAAACATTGCCTATCCGACAATTAAACTAGCCAGGAGGACCCAGTCCCCCATAATGAGAACCTACCGATTCCTTTAGCACCAGCTTCTTGGAAAGAAGGTTCCTGACTCAGATGAAGACTTTGTTTGACTCTAATCTGAGCATCGGGTGCTGGCAGATATGGCCACTATTATCCCAGACGATCAAATGCGCAACACACACATGATTTACGGCAACCGGAACTAAATGATTAGACGAGCCTGTATTTGTCAAAACAGCAACGGAAATCTTAGGTTCACGCTGCAGGAGTGAATTTTTAGATCCAAAAGGTTAATATAGTTAATAGAAAAGAAACAGGAATTCTAGAGAAATATTTTACAAAGAGTAACTTAATATGTTCATGTTTCGATGTTAATGGACTTATGCGTGAGCTTGGTATTTCGTATTTAGATGGTGAATGGCGCTTATTCATAGACGCTTCAAAAAATAGCCTAAAAGCCGTCTTATTGCATAACTCAAACAAGTTTTCCCTTCAATTCCGAGTTGCGCATGCTGTGAATGAAGGAAAACCCTATGAAAGTATGTCCGAAAATATTGAAGGGGCTATAAATTGATGACCGACATGGCTTACTCCCGCGCGTGTTGATCTGGAAAGTTGTTGGACGTCCTTTTGGTCTACAGGAGGACTTCACCAAACACTGTTGTTTTTTGTATTTATGGGACAGCCGGGATACTAAGCAACAACATTACGTACGAAAAACATGGAGAAAGAGATACATTTACCCCGGGCAAAGAGAATGTTAAGTATAAGCCCCTTGTAGATCCTAAGCGAGTATTTTACCACCATTACATATTAAACTTGGATTGATGAAGAAATTTTGTGAAGGCCATGGATAAGGAAGGAGATGGATTTAATATTTATGTGACGTTTTCGTGGCTTAAGTAACGCTAAATTGAAAGAGGCGTTTTCGTCGGACCGCAGATTCGACAACTACAACGTGACCCGCTTTTGACAAGAAATTAAACCATGATGAACTTTTTGCATGGAATTCCTTCAAAGACGTTATTACAGGCTTCCTTGGAAACAAACGAGCTGAAAATAGCGATCGTATAGTAGAAAGATTGCTAGTTAATTACAAGAACGTAGGCTGCAGAATGTCACTAAAAATACATTTTTTACATTCTCATCTGACATTCTTTCAACCAAATCTCGGGGCAGTAAGCGATGAACAAGGTGAAGATTCCACCAAGATATACAGCAAAGGGAGAAACGTTATCAGGCAGATGGATGAAGCAATGTGGAGTGATACTGCTGTTTCTTGAAAAGGGAAGGACACTTCAGAAACATAAAAGGAAAAAAGTACGGTTTCGGAAAAGTTTCAATGTGGTACAAATTCAGGAAAATTAAGGTAAAATATGTATATCATTTCTTTATGTGGTAATGGCATTATACATACAGTGTTTTATTACTCGTGGACATCATAACTCGTGTAAATCTTGACTATAAAATCTAATTATTTTATAGTCGAAGTTTAATAATGAGAATAATTATCTTTGTTACAAGCATACGCATATCTGGAGGTATTACTACCTTAAACTTTGGAAGCTTGTAGACTCACAAAAATATTACGTGATACAAGAATTTAAAATCATTTTCGGAATCTGCATGAAAAATACGTATAGTTTCACATAATTTTATTTCAGTTACGAATGGGTTTGACATGTATGCCTGTAGACAATGAGCCGTCAGAATTAACATTGATTTTGATGTCTAAAAAACAGATAGCATTATCTAACCTTTAAGTTTCGTATGGGAATTTTAAGCATGACAACTCTTGAATTCCATTGATGAACTGATGTATATTATCTATGTTCCTAAAAATAGTGAGGGGTCGCCGAACATACCCTTATGTAAAATACGGCGGGTTAAAGTTGTTTGTTTCACGAAGGATTTTGTTTTCCAGATTGGATATATAGAAGTCTGCAAATGTAGGTCCAAGTGGTGAGCCCATCGGCACTCCATCAGTTTTGCTAGATATATATTTCTTCAAAATTTTTAAAACGGTTGGTCTGAGTACAACAAATAATAAAAGGTTCCTTCATATGTTGTTCTGATAATCTGGTGGGGGGTAGGTTATTTGAGTGAAACACTTCGTTAATTATTATGTTAATCGTATCAAGAAGTACATTTGATGAACAAAGATTTTGCATCAAGTCGAGGCGAATATATTAGCGACTTCAAGTTTTAAGATTAATAATTTACATAATGTTTCATTATTCGATTTAACTATGAAAGAGTTATTAAGATATTGTCGGATAATGCTGTTCAGATATTTGGCAATTTCGTGTGTAACCGTTCCGCAAATAGATATTACAAGGTCTCAAATGTGAAATTTTTCTGAGTTTTTGGTTATTTTAGGCAATCCGTATATAGTATATATATATATATATATATAATATATATATATATATATATTATATATTATATATAATATATATATATATATACTAATATATATATATATATATATATATATATATATATATATATATATATATATATATTTACTATATATATATATATATCCCTAATTATAAAATCCAGTTCTTATAATTTTGTCAGAAATTCTTTTGTTGTTTATTTCATAAGCGATTCTGTTAATGCTATTATTATTATTATTATTATTATATATTCATTATATTATATTATTTATTTTATTATTATTGAAACTGAAAGTATTAAACTGTTAATTTTATTATAATGACTTTTTATAATAAAAATAAAACATATATATAATTACGTTATAACACTTTGTTTCCGAAACTGAAATATTTTTGTTTGTCATGTGTTGAGCCTGCATCCTTTTTGTCTTTACGGTACTTTACCGTATAGCATTGGAGATTAGATTCATTGGAAAAGTGGTATATTTTTTTTATTCTCAAATGGAAACATAAAAAAAAATAGTTGAAACAAAAAAAAAAGTTTTACTGTAACTCTGTAAGCACTAATCTGAGTCAGAGTCAAAATTTTGAATTTGACTGCTGGAGTCGGAGTCGGAGTCGAAATTTTTTGTTTAAGTGGAGTCGGAGTCGGGAGGTCGAAAATTTTTCTTTAAGTGGAGTCGAGTCGAAAATTCCAATTTTGAATTTAGGGATTCGGAGTCGGAGTCGGAGTCGGAGTCGAAAATTTATTTTACGACTCCGCAACCCTGATATATATATATATATATATATATATATATATATATATATTATATAAAAAATATATATATAATATATATATAAAATATATATATATATATTATATATTATATATAATATATAATTATATATTATATATATATATACCGTATAGTATATATATATAGTATATATATATAATATATATATATATTATATATATATATATATATATATATATGATATATTATATATATAGTATATATATATTATATATATATATATATATATATTATATATACTATTATATATATTATATACCGATATATATATATATATATATATATATATATATATATATATATATTATATATAATATGATATATATTATATAATATATAATGATATATATATAATATATATATATAATATTATATATATATATATATATCATACCGTAATATATATATTTGACCGTAATATTATATATGATTATATAGTATATATAATATATATATATATATATATATATAATATTATATATAATATATTATATTATATAAATATATACTATATATATATATACTATATATATAATACCGTATATGATATATATATATATAATAATATATATATATATATATATATAGATATATACTATATATATAATAATATATAGTAATATAGATATATATATACCGATATATATATAGATATAGTATATATATTATATATCAATATATATATATAATATATTATATATATATATATATAAATTATTATATACATACCGTATATATATATATATATATATATATATATATATATATATATATATATATATAGTATATATATATATATCGATATTATATAGATATATATATATATAATATATCCAAGTAATATATAATATAATATATATATATATTATATATATATATATATATATTATATATATTTATATATATATTAATATAATATAATATATATATATAATATTTATTATATAGATATATATATTATATATATATATAATAATATATATAATATATATAGAATATATTTAATATATATATATATAATACTATATATATATATATACCGTATATATATAATATATATATATATTATATTAATTAATATTATATATAATATATATATATGTGATATAATTATTTTTTTTTATATATATAGTATATATACGTATTAATTATAATAATATATATAGTATATATATATATATTAAATATATATATATAATATATTATATTAATTATAAATATATAATATATATGCAATTATATATAATATAAGTATATATATATATATATATCATTAATATTATATAATATATATAATATATATATATATATATTAATACTACTTTATTTTATACTATATATATATATAGAATTATAATTATTAATATATATATAATATATATATATTACTCTTTTATATTTTGATTACGTAGTAATATATAATTATTAATATATATATATATTATAGACAAATAATATATAATAAAAATAATTATTACAATAATAGATAATATAATAATAATATGATTTAATATAATGCAATATTATTATAATTCACGTTATATATATACAGAGTCTTACTATATAAATAATGATATACCATATATATATATATCATTAGTATATACTACTACTATATATATATACACATACATACAATACATACTGATTATATACTACCATACTACTTATATAGATATATTATATACTATATATATATATATTTATATAGTATATATATATATATATATATATATCATATATATATACATATATATATATATAAAGTATATATATATATATATATATATATATAATATATATATATATATATATATATATATATATATATATATATATAATATATATTATAATAATATATATATATAATATATATATATATATATATATATATATATATATATATATATATATATATATTATATTATATATATATTAAATATATATAATATATAGTATATATATATATATATTATATATATATATATATATATATATATATAATATATATATAAATATATA
>JABUQX010100111.1:27500-40000 GCA_015478945.1 Trachelipus rathkii
TGTTTTTTGTTTATTTATTTTTTTTGTATTTGTGCTGTTCTTATCTTATGTTTTTTAGTTTTATGTTTTATTATTGTTTTGTTTTTTGTTTTTTTATTTTTAATGGTTTTTTTTTTGGATTTTGTTTTTTGTTTTGTTTTTGGTTATTAGTATATGTATTTTATGGTTAGTTTTTATATATATATATATATATGTTTTAGCTTTTTTGGTTTTTTCGTTTTTCTTTTGTTTTTGGCTTTTTGTTTTTTTGGCTTCTCTTCTCAGTTTATAGTTTAATTTTTTGTTGTAAATTTTTCTTCTCTAATTCTTGTTCTTTCTTCTCAGTACATTTCCTCTCCTTCATCTATGTTCTTCTTCTTGCTTCGCTTGATCACTTTTCTCATTTTTTGGTTATGCGTTACTTTATCTTTTTCCAAGTGGTGTAATTTCCTGCGTTCACCGTTTTTTATGTCTGCCGTGCTTCCATCTTGCCTTTCTGCTTTTGCTTGTGCCTCTTTTTCTTTGTTCTTGTGCCTGTGTTTTTTGCGCATTTTCTTCGATCTTGCGCTTTTCTGCTTTGGCTTGTTTGCGGTGTTGCTGCAGTTCCTTCTCCATTGATTCTCGCCTTTTATCCGGGGTTATTTCTTCATATTTGCTCGGGTCGCCACACCATCTTCAGTATTGCTATCTGCTTCTAGCGCATAATTGCTTGGCTCGTATTGACGTGTGCTGTTGGTGTGGTGGTCATGTTCTTGTGTTTCTTTCTGGCTCCATGGGGGTTGTAAAGGTTTACTTCTTGGTTCAATGCGAGTATTTTCTTATTATATTATCTCGGGGGGCTCATCTCCGCCATTTGGTGTATTTTTGTTGCTGACTTGGCTCTGCTCTCGTTGCTGCGTTTGTTGGTGTGTTGCCGATGTGGTGTTGTCCGGCTCTGTTTAGCGGTGGCATGCTGTGTGTGTGTGTCAGTATATTGTCTGTTAAAATGCGTCCTTTTTATAGCCTCTACGTTTTCCGATGGTTTGCGTTTTTGGTATTTTTGGCATTAATGGGGTGATATTTGCTCTGGTCTTTTCATTAAATTTAGACATTTCATTGACTTTTCCAATGCTTCGCTTGTATATTCTTCTCGCTGCTCACTTTCCTCCCCGTTATTGTGATTTATATTATCTTTTCTTCCGAGATAGATTTGCATTTGTATGTTATGTCGGCTTTTTTGCGCTGGTTTCTACCTTCTTGCTTTCCCCTCTTTCAACCGGTCACCATCTTCATTTTCCTGGATCTTGTTCTCATTTTTTGTTTCCTTTCGGTTTATTTTTGTTAATTATTCTTCTGTCTTTCTTGTTCAGCGTTCTATTTTTCGTCATTTCTCCTTTTTGCATTCTTCCATCTTTCCTCTTTTCTCGCTTAAACTAATTCTCACGCTTATCCTTTCTCTGATATCGTTGCTCCTTTTTCTCTTTCGGCTCCAGACATGCCTTTTAGATGCTGTTCTCGCATTATTTTTGTATCATTATGTTCCTTATTTATAATTTCTCTTCCAGTTCTCTTCCCTCTCTTGAGAGAAGATATCACCTTTTAAACTTCTATTATAATTATAATTATTTATTTTTAATCGCAGTGGGGCGATAATCTTACATCTCCTTCTGGTCTGTCACGTCTTCTTTGTTTTTCAGCTCTTCTACCATGTCTATCAGTTCTCGGTGCTACTTCAGTGGTCTATCATTCATTAAAGCTGGCATTCTTCATTACATACTGGTGTTTCTCTGGTACTTAAACTCTATCCTCCTGCACTTCCATAAGATTCCTTCTTCATAGCTCTTTCACTAAGAGCTTTTTCTTGGCTCGGATTCTTTTGAGAAATATTTTTGCTAATTAAAGCGGGTGGGTGGTAATAAAGAGAAGCTAGAAAGGAAATTTATCTTGGCCATATTTTATTCAATTGCATCCTTTTTCTATGAATAAGTTTTTTCTTTTTCCTTATAAGTTTTTGAATATTTAGAGTTGTTTCCAGGTTTCTTGTTTTTCGCTTTGCTTTCCTCTTTTCTATTTAAATCAAGAGACATTCTTTCCGACAATCTATTTCTTTAACTGTTACTTTCAATAGTTCGCACTCCTTTTTTTTTTTTTTATTCCTCTTGTTGTATTGTTGTTTTTTATTCTTCCCCTTATGTTGTTTTTTTTTCTGTTGGTGTTGTGGATTTTGCTGTTTTTCTTCTTCCATTTGTTATGGTTGTTTTCTCTTCTTCTTCTTTTGATTTTTTCTTTTTTTGTTTTTTCATTATAATTTTTTTGCTCTTTGTTGTCGTAATTAAAATTTTTTGATGTATTTTTTCTTGGCTCATTTTCGTCGGTTAGTATTTGTTGGTGTTTCTCATGTTTATGTTATTGTATTATAGATATTTTTTATTTTTGTGTTTTTTTTTTTCGTCTTGTATGTTATTTTTTTGGATTTGTTATTGGTTTCGTTTATGTTTGCTTTCGCTGGCATCGTTTTTTCCTTTGTGGTTTTACCTGTTTTTGTTTTTATGTGTCATTGTTAGGTTTCGTTGTCTGTCTGGTTTTTTTGTTTTAATTTTGATTGTTTTAGCTTTAATTTTTGGGTCTTTGTTTTTCCAATAACCTTTTACGCTTGTGTTTATAAGACGTCTTTTTTTTTTTTTTTTTTTTTTTTTTTTCTATTACTTTTTGTCTTCTTTTTTTTTCTTCGTTTTTTTTTTTTCTTTTCTTTGTTTCTAATATTATTTTTGTTTTTTTTTTTTTTTTTTTTGTCCTAATTTTTTTTGTTGCTCTTTCTCTCTTTTTTTCTCTCTCCCCTACTCAATTTTTTTCTTTCTTTTTCTCTTTCCTTTTTTTTTTCTTCTCTTTTTTCTTTTTTTTTCTCTATTTTTTCTTCTGTTATTTTTTTTTTTTCTTTTTGTTGTTTTTTTGTTAGCTTTCTTTTTTTTTTTTTTGCTTTCTTTTTTTTTTGTTTTGGTTTTCCCTTTTTTTTTATATCTTAATTGTTTTTTTTCAGCTCAGTTTTTTTTTCTTTTTTTTTTTTTTTTGTTTTTTTTGTTCCTATTTATTATATATATATTTTTTTATATGTTTTTATTTTTTTTTTTATTGTGTTTTTTTTATTTTATTTTTTTTTTTTTTTTTTTTTTTTTTTTTATTTATTTATTATTTTTTTTTTATTTTTTGTGTTATTCTTATTTTTGTTTGTGTTTATATTATTTTTTTTATTTGTTTATTTATTATTTGTTTTTTTTTTATTTATGTTTATTTTATATTTTTTTATATTTTTTTGTTTTATTTTTATTTTTGTTTTTGTTGTTTTTTTTATTTTTTTATTTATTATTAGATTACTTTTTATGTTTTTATTTTTTCTTATTTATTTACTTTATTTTATTTCTTTTATAATTTTTAATTATATTTTTTATTATATTTATTTTATTATTTTTTTTTTTTTGTTTAGGTTTTTTTGTTTGAATTTCTCAAACATTATGAACATTATTAGCTTCGTTATTTTTACATTCTTGCGCATTTAACACTCTAAATTACAGTCCGTCATTCTTTAGCTTTTTTAATGATCCGCATCCGCTAATTTTTTTTTTTTTTCTCTTGCTATTTTGGTTTGTCTTGCAAGTCATTTTCGCTCATTTTTTTCTCTTCTTTTTTAAAGAAGACTCCATAGGTACATCTGGAATTTTTGTTGTTCTCCGCAATGTTTTTCCGGCTATTATACAGTTTTTTTTATCTAAGGGATGTTTGACTAGTGTCCGCAGTTTTTGTTTTTTGTCATTATCACTGTAATCTATTGATATGATTTTTTATGTTTTGTCATTAATGTACTTAAATGTAATATCTTATGAGTTTATTTTAAGTGTTATTTCTTTTTGTTTCACATTATAAAGTTGTCCAATATTTTCTATGAAATTATAGGAAGAGGTATTTATGTTTATTTGGTGTGTTGTGTGGTAATGTTTATGGTGTTGTGGTGGAGGTGTGTTTTAGTTTGATTTATTTGTTGATAGTGAGGTTTAGGTGGATATGGATGGTTTTTTGTGTTGTTTTTTTATTTTTGTGTTTATTATTTGTATTTTATTTTTGATTTATTATTTTTTATATTTTTTATGTTGTTTTTTTATTCTTAAGTATTTTTTTGTTTATTTATATTTTAGATTGTATAGGTTTCAGGTATAATTAATGCGAATATTGATATATAGTTGATATAATAATAATGAATATTAATTATTAATATTTTGATATAATTATTTGATAATATTAAGTTTAAATAAATTTGTAATTATTTAGATAATAGAAATATATCAATTGATAATATTAAGGTTAATTAGATTTATTTAATTGAATGTGATATAGATAAACATGAGATATACATTGACTATATTATATTAATTGATATAATTGTTTAGCGACAACTTAGCGATTAGTGCCATGGTGAACGCTAATCGGCCGCCAAACTATGTATGTAGTTTTTATGTCAAAGCCTTTTTTTTGCTGTATTGCTGGGTGTGCCTAGTGTTCGGGTGATCTGATTTTATCATTTACTATAGGTGGCTAGGAGGCTGGAGGCGAAAATAATGGTTTTCGCTCGCTCGTTCTTCGCGAACTGGTCTTTTAGTAAATAGAATTAAAAGAAAAAACTACATGTTTTTTTTTTTTTTTTTTTTTTTTTTTTAGCAGAAATTAAACACCATGCGACTGTGGCATCCGGCAGATGCCCTAACAGAGGTGGAGGTGTACTGCATGTTATACTGGTCGCGATGGGCAGTGACGGAGGGCTGGTCAGCGCCTGCAAGGGAGAGCATAGCTCTCAGTTCTCGGTTGGTGCCCAGGTTTTCTGTATGCTAGTCTGGCGATAATGGGGCTGGGACGCGCTCGCTTGGTTGGTGGGCGAGTGCTTCGGTTATGGTACGAGCTTGCTGAGGATCTATCGGGTTGCTGTCTTTGTATATATGTGGTGTAATATAATAGTGCATAAATACAGTAAAAGATTTAAATTTTTGTTTAAAAATATATGACATTATAGTAGTTAACTTTAGCAGGGGTTACTATTATTATCATCCAATTAATAGTTATTGATTAATTTGCTTAAACCTTAGTTGTTTCATCGTATTAAGTTTCACAGGTAAGTTACTATAGTTTTTTATATTAAGTGTGTTATGTGTTATTATTTTGATGGCATGCTGGCAGCTTATGTTTTAAATAATAATTATGTTATGGCGCTACAGCAATTAATGTTCAGCTAGTATGTTATTTGAATGTGTTATGTTGGGGCCACTGATTCGAGTGCTATATGTTGAAGAGAAGTTTGTCATTAACAGTTATTTGCTGTTAGTTATTGTATTAATGCATGTAATCAGCGGCACAATCACTGTTATTACGTATGTAGTATGTTTGTTATATATATGTTCACTATATATATATTAATATTGTTTACCACTATTCACCATATTAAAAATTATATTAACATTAATTATTATTATTATTAAATTATCATTATCACTGCAATCACTGTTATTACTATTAGTGTGTTAAACGATATATCACCACATTCGGCGGACAGAGATAAT
Source organism: Trachelipus rathkii (assembly GCA_015478945.1). Taxonomy (NCBI): domain Eukaryota; kingdom Metazoa; phylum Arthropoda; class Malacostraca; order Isopoda; family Trachelipodidae; genus Trachelipus; species Trachelipus rathkii. The sequence goes on from JABUQX010100111.1 coordinate 33,059, forward strand.
GTGATAGGAGGGTTTCCAGCCTCCTTGCTACCAGTTGGAAGAGAATTTTTGGAAAATTTACTTCATATGATTCCACGATAGACTTGGGAAACGCAGCTCCACCTCCTGCATTTTAGTATTTTAAATTTATTCTTTATAAATTTCTTCGCAATTTGCATTTAATGAATTAATTAGTTTCATATAGCCAGAAGAAATGATTTCAAAAATTTTGCTGCTGCCTCGAACTCCAGTAATTAAATGAAATAATTTATATGTTTTATAAAAATTTTACCATTTTTAAAATCCAAAAATCATAATTTGTTCTTTTTCCTTGAAATTTCTATCCACCATGAATGATATGAAGAGGCTTTTCTTTCTTATTTTTTTTTTTTTTTTTTTTTTTTCTTTTCCTCTGCTTCTCAAATATTCCAATCAAATCTCACGTAGAATCCCAAGATTCGACCTCATCTCTCAATAAATCGTCTCAGCCTATCATTACTTCTTCCCATCTCTGCTCTCTCTCTTCTTCTTCTGGTCCTTCTGTATTTCGCTCCCCTCTGTTTCCCCTGGAGTCCAGCACATCGACGACGGTCCGAGATCATATATATATATATATACATAGACAATGATACAAGTCTGTTTTAAATTTCTTATTATTAGACTAATTCATCGTACGTTTCTGTCCCTTAGATTACAGAGGACCAATTTTTTAAAATTTGCTTCAAATTAATTTATCAAATATTGAAAAGCATGGTGTTTTAACTGTTAATAAATTCAGAATTTATCACTTAATGAAGGCAGGCAGCGTCGTTTTCATTCGCTCCGTATACACGAGTCGCCCTGATATATATATATATATATAGATTATATATATATATATATATTATATATATTATATATATATATATAATATATAATATATATATATATATATAGATATAATATATATATATAGTATATATAATATAATATATATATATATATATATATATAGGCTCCAATTTATCGTCTGCATCATTTAAGCCCAATGTTTATTTGGGGCGGTAGGTGGATGAACTACTGGTTCTCAAGAAAAATATTAGCGTATTGGACTCAGGAAGAAGAAATAATATAAAGAGTGTTAAATTTTGAGAAAGAAGAAAAGTTTTCTTTTCTTTTTATATAAGGAAAAATTAATAAATAACAATTTAAATTAGCGAAACAAATGTTCAAAATAATAACTATATATATCTTTTAATATAAAAAATTCAATTAAGTTTTTTTTCCAAGTTTTGTGTGAAAAGTTTATGCAAAATTGTTTTGGGAGTCGATAGGAATTCTCTTTTTTAAATCGACTCCCGACTGCCGGACTGCCCGACTTTTTGGGAAATTCGACTCCTGACTCCGACTCTCGACTCCTAACTCCTTTGAAAACGCTCGACTCCCGAATCCCGACTCCCGACTCCGACTCCCCATCCCTGAATATATATATATATTATATATATATATATTATATATAGTATATATAATAATATATATGATATGATATATATATATATATATATATATATATATATATATATATAATATTATAATTATATATATTATATTATATAGTATATTTATATGTATATTATATATATATTATACATATATTAGGTATATATATATTATATAGTAGTAGTAGTATATGATAATATAGTATATATATATACTATATGTTATATATATATATATATATAATAGTAATATGATATATATTTATTATATATATATTATATATATTATATATATATATTATATATATATATATAATATATATATAATATAAATATTCCGTTTTTATTTATTTCTTTTAAAATTATTGTTTTTATTTTATTATTATTATTATTATTATTATTTTATTATTATTATTATTATTATTATTATTATTATTATTATTATTATTATTATTAAATTATTATTATTATTTATTCATTATTTTATTAATGATTATTAATTATTATGTCATTATTATATTTAATTGAAGTTTGAAAGTAAGCACACAAATAAATTTCTTGGTTTTTAAAACAGAATATATAAGTGATGGGGAGGTGTAACACCTCAACACTAAATACAGCTCTACAAAACTTCACTTCACTAATTCAAAAAGCAGCTAACCAAAACATACCTCGGGGATACCTCAAAAAAATACAACCCAACATTAACACTTCAGGTGTTAATGTTGGGTTGTACCTTTTGAGGTATCTCCAACCTGATCAAACAATGTAACCTAATTAAAAAATAAGCACAGCAAACACAACAATAACCCAAATTAATAATTTGAACCACAAACCACAAACTTAACCAAAGCACCAACACCTCAAATACTTTTAAAATTTCTAACTAAAAACCATCAGAACACAAACAACAATAGAAAGTGTTCATAAAAATTTTGAAAATGAAAACACTGCCGTTGCTACAGGCATAAAATCCATAAAAAATCCAAACTCTCAACTCGCACAAACAACAATAGAACACGCAAGACAAAGTCATAAACCTACCCACCCACAGAACAAGAAAATTATCAAATCCCTTGAAGAAATATAAAAAGTAATCACAACCAAACAATAAAAATAGCACCAAATGACAAAAAAAAACATTCAAAAACCTTAAAAACTCTCCAGCAACCGGTCCTAACAACATCTCAAATATACACCTTAAACCTTAGGTAAGCACCTGCACTAACCCATTTAGGACTCATTTTTGACAAACTGTTTCCATTAAACTAAATGTTTATTCGCCTACATCATTGAAAAGAAGCAATTGTCCATTCCAAACCTAAAACCAGAAAAAGATCCTCATAACCTCTCTCATGATCGTCCAATTTCACTGCTTTCCACCTTGTAATAACTCCTAGAAAAGCTCATACTAAACATAAATAAACCACACATCCCCAAACAAACGTTTCAACACGGTTTTCAGCAAAACAGCTCAACCACAACTGCTCTCACAAATACCACTCAACCAACAATAAATAGCTTAAATCTCAGACACCCACACAAAACACAACTTTTAGCAATCAATATAAACAAAGCCTTTGATACAGTCCCAAGACACAATCTAATCCACAAAAATATACAATCAAACATCCCCACTGATTTAAAGAAATGGTACTCAACTTCCTCTCAGCGGAAAATACAGCTCCTAAATTGCATGTATCAAGCAACAAAAATACTCTACATTTAAATATTATAAAATGTCGTACCTCAGGGAGCAATCGTTAGTCCCCTAATCCTTATTTCAATTAGCTTATTGACGAGCCGACGCTTAGCCAGATCACAACACTATCACTACAAATATAACAGACGCTACGCAGTATGACATAACCATAACCACGCACATCACGGCAATTTCTTCTGATTCAACAATACTATCAACCATAATTAATAACTTGGCTTAATGGACAACAGAAATGTTTTTTGCATTCACCTAAGCAAATCATATATTCACTACTACTTACAACAGACCGCGAACTTGGCACAACTTATTCAAAATCTTTTTTAAATAACATAGCTTAAAAAATAAATAAAAAACCCAAAATTCTTGGGGTAACACCCTGGACGCACAGCATAAAAAAATATTAAAATATCATTAAAAAATAACTGTTTAATATAAACAAGATATAATTGAAGAACCATAGCGAGCAACGGACATTAATAACAATAAACAAAAATTAAATTTTTTCCCATACGCATTTTACAAACAAGTAGCAGTCCAGATCCAAGAATAAATTACGCGACACCTATATGGCACCCATTATGAAAGGACAGATTGCATGAGAAAAAACTTCAAAGCCCACCACAAGAACAAGGCACACAGAATATAGACAGGTGTTGCACTTACTTAAAAATCTCTAAAAATCAACCACAACAATTCTATGTCTGAGAAACAAAAATTATTTCCACTCTGAAGGGATAGTGGGAGGGGGCGCGAAAGGGGCGCGAAAGGGGCGCGAAAGAAAGAAAAAGTATATAATATTATATATACTATATATAAGTAGATAATATTAGTCTAAGTTATGATAGTTTAAATATATACATATATTTTTTGTGTAAGCAGAAAATATATAATAATATATATATTATATAGTATATCTATAATATATATATATATATATATTTATATATATATAATATATAATATATATTATATATTATATATATATTATATATATATAGGCTCAGGCGTCGTAGAGAAAGAGCACAATCCATATCTTCAAACTACAAACAGATACAAGGAAAAGGAAATACAGAAGTCTGTAAAAGCTGGTCCAATTTTATGGCGGAAAATGTAAAAAAAAAAAAAAAAAAAAAAAAAAAAACATTATAATCTCAAAAAACTACAATAGCTTACAGCGAAAAGGAATCATTTTTGAATCCTCGTAAAAATTTTGGATAGGAAAGTGGCTTATAAAAAATAAAAAAAAAATAAACGAAACTTATCGCTGATAATTATAGTAATATGATTGAGAGGGCCCCTAATTTAGAAGACCTGTTTATTGGGTTACTCGTGTAAAGATAAATAGACTTTCTATTAATTATTGCTTTTGTTTTTGTTAACTAAAAGAATATCCCCAAGGGTATACCGCACCGAGGCAGGAGTCGGGGTCTCTCGGCCTTCCGGGGAACTACGGGGTAGGACTAATTCCCGCCCCCTCGTGGGAGGGTCCTCCGAACCCCCGCTCTTTTGGTATTTGGGTGCCACGGGGGTTCCTCCGCCCCTCCCCTACGGGGTAATGGAAACGTCGCCCCCTGTGTTCCGCCGTCGGCTCGAAGCGCCCCACTTAGGACCTTTACAAATATATATATATGATATAGTAATACTATATGTCCCAGCACCCCCCCCTCAAAAAAAATAGCCAATTTTTTAATGTTTTAATTTTTTTTTTTTTTTTTTTTTTTTTTTATGCATTTTCCGCACAAACATTTACAAGGATTCCAAAAATGTATTTCATTTTCTTGTAAGTTTTTTGTAAGTTTTCGAGATATGATTTTTTTTTTTTTTTTTTTTTTTTTTTTTGTTTTTTTTTTTTTACGTTTCCTCCCGGTAAAGATTTTGGTCCAGTGATTCCAGCAAAACTGTATTCCTTTTTCTGGTAGCTGTAGTAGTTTTTGATATATGGATTGTGGGCTCTTCACCCCCCCCCCCGCTCCCACCCCACAGAGGCTGGCCAAAAAAAATATATATTTGTGACCATAGTCCATCTAGTTCTCATGCTTTATAAACTATTTATTGTAAACCTTCCTATCATGCAGTTTGAATTAGCTAAAGAAATGCTTTAAAACTTTTAATTTTTACTTTAAAAAGAAAAAGCTCAAAAAGGTAATTTAGGTATGTAAAATAATTGGGAGAGTATAAAAGGAGAGATTCTAAAGGCAATTTAGGTACGAATAGTAATTGGAGAGGTTAAAAGAAAAGATTTTCCTCCTTAATGGAGGGGTTTTTGATCATAATTAGATTTTGAAGTCCTGTAAAACTTAAATGTCCAAGTTATTGTTAATTATTTTTCTTATATTACTATCTCTCTCTCTCTCTCTCTCTCACAACACAATAAGATGGAGTGATTGAATGTTGAAAAGATTGCAAAATATTAGGTGAAATGGATGCTCTGTTCTCTTGTATATATCAGGAGAACTATATATATACATATATATAAATATTGCTACTCTATCATATCTTCGCATCATTCTTTAGATATAATTAGATTTACCGTAAGTGTAAGGGAAATAATATAAGCATTGTGTAGCTCTTAAGAGTTTAATTTTATAAGATATATAAAATATTATTATAATATATTATATATTATATATATACTAATATATATATATATATATATATATATATATATAATATTATATATATATATATATTTATATATTATATATATATATATATATATATATATAATATATATATAATATATATATTATTATATTACCGGAAGGGTGTATTGATTCTCATAGTGGTGTATGTTCTTGTTAACTTGGGCATGGCATAACTGTGAGAACCAATGCAGATGGGTCTTTTGTGTGAATCCTCCGACCCCCCAGCACGTGTAAGTGCTTTGTTATGCAAAATTCGTAGCATTAGCATTTACGCACATGGCAGCTTTCTTTCAACCTTCTTCTTTCCCTCATTTTCATAAAATTTTCCATTCTGATTTTTTTTTCCCCTCTTTATCACAGACATCCTTACTACTCTATATCCCTGTGTGTGGGGGAGAAATAATTCTATATCGATCGTATGTCCTGCGTGTCCGTAAAGGGCCGACTAAAGGACGGTGATAGTTGGGTTGGTTGCCTACTACCATCTATTTCTTGCTAGGAATCCTAATGCAGGCCTCGGAGAAGGTCGTGAATCGCCGTAAACTGGCCTTTCTATCTTTCGGCAAAACTGTATGAATCGTATGGGTAGCTACATGGAATGTCAGAGGAAATGTTTGAGGAGAAGAGGGAGAAGAGGTGATGGATGTATTTAGAAAGGGCAAATATTTGATTTGCTCGCTGTGTGACTGAAACGAAGATGAAAGGAAAAGGTGAAAATTTGTGGTGGTGTGTTGTGAAATGTGTGCGTGCTGGTTGTGGAAGAGAATGAGAGAGGAAGAGAAGGAGTTGGCAATTTTGATGAGTGACCTGTGGTATGGAGCTATGGTAGACTTTGATTATGTGAGTCCTAGAATTTTCTAATGGTTTAATTTAAGTTTGGAAAGGTCAAGGTATGTGTGGTTGGTACGTATGGTCCATCTGAGGGAAAAGTTGAAGGAGGACGATTTTTTTGGGTAATCTGAATGATGTTCTGGATGGGGTGAGTAATGGAGCTTCAGATTGATAGTTTTGGGGGAAACCTGAATGGTTGGGATAGGTGATCAAAAAAGGGATGGTTATAACAGGTGGTTTTTGGGGTGTGCGGAGAAAATGAGAATGGTAGGCAAGGTGATTGACA
>JABUQX010100112.1:5000-18605 GCA_015478945.1 Trachelipus rathkii
ATATATATATATATATATATATATATATATATATATATAATATATATATATAATATATATAATATAATATATATATATAATATTATTAACCGCCAGTAGAATGTTACCTTATTGCTTTTTGGGTAATTTTACTGGGTAGGTTTTATTTTATTTAAAAATATCTATATATTTTGAAATCAAAAAAAACTTTAAGAACAAAAAATTTACCTAAACTGCTTCTATACACATTTAGCATATTAATTACGGTGTGGTCTTACTTATTATTTCCTGTAAATAATATAATATATATAGATATATATATATATATATATATATATATATATAATATATATATATATATATATATTATATATATATATATATATATATATATATATATATATATATATATATATATATTATATATAATATATCTCCAAAGATTTGTTTTCTGGGATAAATGCTAATGATGCCTTGGGGTTAATTGCACAAACGAACAAGCTTTCCAATAAAATTTTTATTTTCAAATCTCAATCCCGATTGCCTAAAAATATACAAAAGAGTGGAATCAATAAAAAACAAAAAAAATACATTCAAACATGAAATATTAAAAAAGTATAAAGAAGATTAATATAAAATTTACACAAGTAAATTTTCCACCTGGATTATTATAAAAAGCTAAATAGGCATGTATGCAAAAGTGGTGTTAACAATATAATACACAACTTTGATGAAACATCAAAAATAAATTACCAATAGGGAAATACATATACGAGATTCATAAATGAGGGTAAGATTCAATGGTACAAGTAAAAATGGAAAGTTTCATAAAACGCTGTTTAAAATAAAATACATAAAATAAAAGGAGGACAAAAAAATAACTGCCCTGTAAAACGTCGTTTAATAATAAATTCATAAAAATCGAGACACAAGAATACCTGTCCGCTGTAAAGTTGTTTAATTATAAAGTATATAGAATCGGTGACGTAATAAGGTGCACTGGTAATTATCGTTGGTATATAATGTTATAGTTTTTATAATTTTATACATAAACTTGCGTATATACATGATCAGAGTATTTTCCTCCAAGCTCGTATAATGTAATAGAAGCATGTGGTATGCTCTAACACATTTATTCTTACAAGGAGGATATACCAAATGTCAACCCATATGAGACAAACAAACAAACAATTCGATTAACTTGAATTAGTGTAACATACTCACTTGCTCTATGTATGCGATGCTACAGGAAAATACTGATTAAAGAATGTGTACGTAAAATGAGCTATAACATAGTACCTCCTGTCCACTTACTCGGAGTAGAAGAAAATCGATGAGTCTAAAATGTATATCATAAACAAAAAAAAGTATATATATTAGATGTACATGTAAACTTAAATAATGGTACTATCGGTTTTTCTCACAAATGCTCACGATGATATAAAATGTTATTAAAACATAAAAGTTATAATTACGAGTAAGTATTATAAGCGAGGAGTTCAGTATATCTCCAATAACTAAAAATAAATGAATTGTATTAACTATCACAAAATTCGAATACTTTATAATGCGCTAATAGTCTACTGAATACTATATAGTAACTATATCGAGTACAAAATTTGATAGCAACATGTGCTCTGAATACTTATAGAAACATTGGAGTATATACTTCTTTAACAATTGATTACTATTTCTCTATGACTTAAAAAATATAATATTTACATGTATAGCTAGAGGTCTCTGCTCAGACCTCACGGCGTCCAGGTATAAGATATTCTCTAGCGATAAACTGCTTTTTAAGTTTAATTTTTGAGGTGGAACGTTACAAAACATAATAATAATATTTAACTAAAAAGTTATATATCTTAACAGCCGTTACATTAAGTATAATAGAGATTTATAACCAAAAAACTTACCATTAAATTATGATCTTGCATATATACACACCTTCAAAACTTTATAGTAGAGTTCTAAACTCTGAACGTACTCATGAACAATATATGTATCAAAAATGATTTGTATAGTCAATCCTCGCTGAAAGATAGATGAAAATACTAATTTAAAAAACTCTATATCTATGGATACCTAATATAAATTATAAAATTCCGGGGATCGCTTTGTTCAACCATTTTGTTAAGATACAATAAATGTTTAAGTTTATAGTAACGTAACAAAACAAAATAATAATAAATATAATAATATGATTAACACCACAAACAGCTAATATAAATTTGAAATAATATTAATATTTTTAAAATGCGCATCTACTCATATTGAAAAAATGCTGTGTTCATATCAATCAGTACAAGAGTAATAAGTAATGATATTAATAAAATAGTAATTATATGAAAGATATCAAGTCTACTTCTTTTTCAATATAAGCTGGCTGATAAAATATTGCATAACATATAAAATGACACTATATAATTTAAAGATAAGACTTCGATCAGACTATTATCGCCGCACAGGTTGTAGAAAAATTAGTTGACTTATGTATGTAAATATTTTATAATATATAAAATTGGTCATTCATTCTATATATGATTACGATATATCTTTGATGAAAAGGATATATAACATTATTTTTCATAAGGGTCCTTTATCAGAAGTAAAGCTGAAAAATTTTTGCTCATGACGCCTGAGGCGACTTCAATCGAATGTCATTTTTCTGTACATAATATATAGTGATGTTATGATTCTTTATCTTGAGATAAATGCTGATTTTCTAGAGAGAGAGATGATTAAATATTAAAATTTATTTATAAAGGTTACCCTCACAAATATCAGAGGATAGAGAGAAAAACATTTTATTGGCCATACAAGAGAGATTTTTTATTTATCTCTCGCGAGGGACATAGCTTCCCGAGTAATAAGTTGAGTTGGGATGGTTTCTTGATAAGAGAACCAATATATATAGTTATTAAAAGCAAACCATTGGATTATATCTCAACTCACTCCCATAACCTTATCATAACACAGCACATCATAAACTGGTGATATAAATCTCATATACATTATATAAAATAATACACATGCCGCAAGTAAAATATAGACTTATAATCCACTTATGATACGACTCCATTGTGATGTTCTCTATTAATAATAAAGTAGTATAATAAATCATATTATATATAGTACATATGTATTGATATAGTATATTAATATATATATAAGTACTACTCACAAAATCTTTAATCTCTATCGTTAGAGAGAGTGAGAGCAGATATCAAAGAATATAATATATAATCATATAATATATATTATATAACCTTAAGATAAGAGTATTTTAAATATTTATTGTTGAGTAATGAATTATATAATATATTATTAATATTATATATATTATATTTATATTATAATTTTTTATATTTTTTTTTATTATATTTATATATTATATATTATAATATATATAATATTTATTTTATATATTATATTATATATATATATAATATATATTATTATATTATATATTATTATACATTTCTCACAGCACATATTCATATCATAGTAATAGGTCCCACGAAAAACGCGGAGCAAACCCGAATGCTAGTATTAGCCTATCTCGCCGAAAACGATTTAGGTCTGAGTTACACGCAAAACTTGAATACTGTGGAAATTTGAGTTATTTAACACTCACAATACCTTTCACCTTATAAATGAACTTTCTCACTAAATAATAAAGTTGCAGTTTGTAAAGTGAATATATTAATTAAAATAATATGAGTACAAGAATAATTAATGAGATCTCACTCAGTTGAACGCATCAAAATTTATGTGGAAAGTGGAACAATACACATTGTATGATAATTACAGAAACTACACTAAGTTTAAGTACATAAGTGATTCATCAATGGTAAAAAGTTTTAGTATGAGGCGTGGGGAGAATAAATAAATGAGGGGGGTATTGATGGAGTTGTATTCCCTTATAATAATTGGGTGAGAGTTCTTCTATTGTATATAATACGTGAATGAAAATATTGAGGAAGCATCGGTAGTACGCTTGCTAGCCAATCAAAAAACGGGAAGACAAATGAAGGGGGGGGGTGATGAGATATTTATCTATATATATATATTTTTTTTTATTTTTTTTTTTTTTATTAAATAAAAAAAAAAATTTAAGGCTTTGAAGGAAAAGTAAGTTTTTCCTTCAAAATAACTATGCAAAATTAATTTTTGTATAAGTCCCCTTTGCCAAAAAAATTTTTATTAAGCTAGTTTGGCAGACGGGTTTGAATAGATTGGTTCTATTGCGGGATACACTGGTGAAGTTGGTTTAGGTTCTGGTATAGGGGCTCTCTGAAGGACGGTGTACTGGATACTCGGTACTACCGAAGGGGCTGCCGGAGGAGCTGCAGGAGCGGATTGAAATCGACGGAGTCTTAAGATAAAAGTTAGTAAATTCCTACCATACAGAGAATAGCAATGAAAAACCAGATATGGAAAATGAATGGATGTTGATTAATTCCTGCCTGAGTCCGTAAAGTTTTGTTTATGTCATCTAACGAAGCGTCCCCATAAATGTGGAATGAATAAATTATTTTAGATATAATTCAACTTTGAGGTTGAAAGAAGTTATAATATATGGAGGATAGATCAGTGTTAGTATGTCTGAGTACACATGTGGTTATCCATGGAAGATTTATCGAGCATGGTGCGCTAGTTGATAATAGCTAGATTGTCTCGCAGGAATAGTAGTAGGGGGGTAGTTTAGAAAGAGTAATTCTCAGATAATCCGAGAGGGTGCATCCTTGAAGCAGCGGACATATTATCGAGAATCAGTGACGTATAATTAATTGGACTGATATTTAATACATAGCGGCAATAGAGTATTGATGCAACGAGGTTTGTATGTATGGAGCACGGAAAGGAGATTAAGTAGCCATAGAGCTCATTACCCAGCCTTATAAGAGAGATGAGACGCGATAATGGAGCTTAAGTAAAGGATCTAAAGACAGTTTATGGAGGATTATGAGATGGCTATGAATTAGTGTGTTTGGGTTTAGAAAGTATAGGTCTGGAGCCGAGAATACAAATTTGATAATTTAACATTATAGTTGATAGGTACTTAAGAAACAGCTTCAATAGATTCTCGAACCACTCCAAAACAGACAAGATTTAAGCAAAAGTAAAAAGGAGGGATATATCATCAGGCAGTAACAGAAAGCTCACTTATCTGCATATATTTTTAACGGACCAAGAGCAAATGTTTAATTATCCAGGTATTCTCTGGAGCACGGTGAGCAAATATCTTCTGAACTCCAGAGGATGAGTTCAAATCTTTGACGCATGTAGAGTCAAATGGAATTTAGGAATGAGTAATATTAATGGTTAAAAAGTATCCCATAAGAGATAGGGGTTCTCATGCTAGTATGAAAATTCTTCAGAATATATAAAAGTTAAGCTACTTCATTTGAGAGGATGTATTGAAGATCGTGCGATTGTGATGTTGAAAGTTCGAGAAGGGTTTCTTCGGAGAAGGGTATGGCATAGGGTGTATAAGTACATTGTAGGCGTGATTTTTCTGGAGTATACAAGACCAGGAGGATAGCTAAGACAATATTAGATAGAGAAAGTATATACAGCAGAGAAAGAGGAAGTATTGCGATTGAGTGAGATATGAGATAAGTAGAGTAGATTGGGCTGCATATTGGTCTTTCTGAACATAGTATCAACGTAATGAATGTCATATTGCAAATACAAATTAGAGGAGCAGTGTGTTATGTGTTTTGTAATAGGGTTATTTCCTCAGCACAGATCTCGTATACGTGACTCTCTAATAATGACTATGATATACTAAATTCATTTAGAAACATTGAAGAGGTCTTTTTTAAGGGTGGATAAAATATTATCACATCTATTATAAGAGGCAGCTCTGTGAAAGCTCTTATTGAGAAGAGATATTGATTGATTTACGTTATTCTTGAGTATTGAATTGGTTATGTTTATGTTATGGCATGTTATAAGGTGTGTTGAGAATATAAATTATTCGATATTATGTTCTTTTAAATATTATATCAAAGAGGGTTCTGTGTATCTTTTCGATAAGCTCATTCACGACTCACTTTTTTGAGATTTGTAATTGGAAAGCTCTTCTTTGCGCATATCATTCATTCGGTGGCGGTTCCCAAATAGGTTATGCAACAGCTGACTCTCCGCCTATGTCCAAAGACTCTTTTGATTTTCTCCTGGTGTGCTGCTAGGTCTTGACGCTCTTCTTCCACATGATCGCACCACTGAACTCCAGTCGATCTTTTGATACAACCGTCTCTAAAAGATTATCTTTTAGACACTTTTCAGTCTCAAATTAACCTTGTAATATATTAACCCTCTAATTTCTGGAGGAGGTATTATTTTCACATCTATTGAGTATAAAATATCTAACTCTTATAAATATATAATATCGAGGTTATTTGCAAATAATGGAATATAAATATATGTTTTAAGTTATTAATTTTTGCTTACTACCCCTTATAAGTTATAATATGATTTGAGTATATAATAATTTCCTGTAAGCCCTTAAGTCTGATGTTGTATTTCTTATAGTATAGGAAGTGATGAATTTGATCTGTCCTATTCGTTTTGCTATGAATCCTGGGGTGTATTTTCTATAATTTGATTTCTTATTTCGCAGAGCAAAGGAAGTTGATAATAAAATTTGAACACAGAACCAAATTGCATGCATGATTCCTGTGAGAAAATATATGAAAAATTTTTTTTATGAGAGATGGTTTTTCGTTTCAATATTTGTTGTAAAAAAAAAAATGTTATCTTAATTCTTGGAACAAATATAGGACTTAACTTTCCATTAGCATAATTTTAAATATGTCTATTTTTATATGTTTTTATATTATATAATACATTTAGGTGTATAAATATGTATATAAAGATTGTTCTCACCCTTTGAGGGGTTTTTAATTTAAAAGAATACTAATAAATATTCACGGCTTGTGATGTCTTGGTAGGAAATAACCTTTACCTAATGCGAGGATCATATTATTTATTTTGTCATGTGGTAGTTAAATTAGTAATCCGACAGTGGCCCACTAATTGGAGTTTATATGTTCTTTGATAGTATCTTGTCTCTCTACGCAAGCCTATGGAATTTGAGTGTGATTGTTTGTGGTAGTTCTCAAATTTGGATAAATTAGGGCAGCGAAGGTGTTTATCTCTAAAGATCTGTTATCGAGTCGTGTGGGAGGAAGAGGAGATTAAATTATCGAGCTGTGGAATGGAGGGAGTTGTGAAATTGTGTCTTGGGGAGAAGGGAGTTGGAATGATGGAGGAGGTTGTATAAGGTTTCTTGTGGTTATTTATTTTGGTATGGTGTGGGTCGTAGGGATATGGATCGGAATGAAGCTACTTGAAGTTGATATTTTGAGGTGGTAGGGGGATGGGTGTGCATGGAAGATATGAGCTTATGTGAGGATGCTGAAAGGCTGTATGGGTAGTGCTGAAGCTGGAAAAAGTGAGGTGCTGAGAAGTGTGATGTGTGGAGATTCAATCAAAAGATAATCTAGGCGGTTGTTTGTTGGTGGGATAAACCTTTTTACAAGGATCAAGTATTACTAGACTTTGAGCGGGAGTGTGGAGAAAAAGTAAAGTTTTTCCTGGGCTTGGTTAGGTGGCACTGTGGGAGGTAGGTTTGTGATGATGACTGATGATGGGAGGGAGTGAGTTGAGAGAAGTTGAAGAAGTGGTAGATGAATAAATAGGTGAAGGAGAGGAAAAGGTTAAGGAGGAGGAGAAGGAGAATGAGGTGGATGATGAGAGGTTGAGGTAGGGGAGGTGAATCAGATTGAGGTGGGAAAGGTGGGTCAGATGGAGGAGGGGGGGGAGGTGAGAGGTTTCCTGTGTGATTGCAACGAAGTGGAAGTTGTCTCTTAAAATAGATGGTGTTGGGATTGCGATGGGGTGGGGGGGAGGGGTTGAATTTGTTGAACATATTAATATCACTTATTTAGATGGTAATAATTTTTTAAGATCACTCCTTGGGTTTTCGTAAGTAGATTTATTGATAATATTAATTGTTAATGACTCTAAGGTTCAAAAAGTCGAATTTTTTATGTTCGCCTACACAATAAAAAATTGCACATAAATAAGTTAATTAGAGAGAAGTTTTTTTAAACTTATTGCAAAAGTAACTCTCCATTGAAGATGGATAAATTCTGTTATTCAGTACTTAGAACGGGCCGGCTAAAGACAAATTATATCTGAAAAACAATTATTCTGGTATCTTTTGCAACTAATAGAGGTTTCTTTATGACGTCAATTAACAAACACATAATAGCCGAACATCTAATTCGGCAGTTGAAGTTGCTTCTTATGTTTTTATTCATTTGTGTTGTTTGTTTCTTGCTGAGAAAAGATGTTGGGCGAAGCTATTAAGGTTCTCGAATGGATTAGCCCTTTCTGTCAAAGGTTCTGAAATGTGAGAGTGTGAATAAAGGTTTTTTTGAAGGTTCAGTATCACATATAATAAAAGGGAAATATGTAATGTTAGGTTGAAAGATCCCATGGAACAGGCCGATTTATGTGTGTATGTGATACATATAGAAATAGTGGGGTGCAACCGATAGAAAGAGTTAAAATGTTGGAACTTTATTGCAATTTGAGTGCACACAAGGGAGATTAAATTTAGCCTCCAGTCAGTGTGGTTCGAGTTTACGTAGTGTCTCAAATGATTGCAATCTTTTAACATTTCCTCGTCTCCGAGAGTCCTGTTATGCTTCAGGTCTCGACGTACGATTGTTGACTGCTTTTACACCTCCACTGTCTTGGTCAAATCTCTTTGAAGAAAGCGCTAGAAGTTAGTTCTGGCGGGCCCTGTCAGACAACTACTACTTCAGGCGTACTATGGCGACATATAACTCGTTCTAGCAATGCCTGTGCTATATATCTTTAGCTGTGTGTTGAATGAGAGGGACGAGTTCCACATATCTTGTGAGGCTGTCCTTCATCACCAATATATACTTGGCCTTAGTCTCCTTGCAGGTAGGTAGAGGGCCCAGCACATCGAGATGAAGTCTCGAGAATGGCTCTAGCGGGAGAGGGTAACTCTTTATTTCAGCAATCAAAATATTTTCATGCCAAATCTAATATTGCCTTGCGTACCAAATTAAATATGATAAAATCCGCCAAAAAAAAAACCAAAAACCTAGTTGGGTTTAATATTTGGTTTATTTAAAAAAAACCTATGGTTTTTTTGTTTTTTTTTTATAAAAAAACATGGTTTTTTTCCAACCGTATATATATATATATATATATATATATATATATATATATATTATATATATATATATATAATATTATATTATATTTAGTATATATATATATATAATATATATATATATAATATATTATGATAATATATTATTATTATATTATATTTATATAATATAGTATATATATATTATATAGTACGGTATATAACTTTTGTACACTTCTTATGTAGTTTAAAATAGGTATCCGTTTTTCTCAATCAAACTCAAGTATGCTTTGTTTGTAAAAGGATCAACAAATTGTAGATAAATAAGGATTCTTGTTTTGTTGATTGTTAACCTTTTTGCTCTCGAAATTTATCGGTGCCAACACTAGTTTTAGCTCACTGAGTAGCACATTCATAATGAATCTAATTTTTTATTTTTAGGTAAATTTATATCTTGTCTCCCATTTTATATATTAAACTTTGATATCAATATTTGTTTTACCAAAAACTATTTTTTACAGTATTTTAACTATTTAGCTATTATTATTATTATTATTATTATTATTATTATTATTATTATTATTATTATTATTATTATTATTATTATTATTATTATTATTATTATTATTATTATTATTATTAACTTCAACCGTTTCATCCAGGACTGGATTCCCCATATTTAGTTTGGGTGCATCAACGACGACTACCTCAGCTTCAAGTTCTGAACCAGCATTATTTAGTACTAGTACCACTCGTACGATGCGTTTTTTTTTTCCTGGAGTCAACTTTGGCTCAAATGTTCAAAAACCTCCTATATTAGCACCAACCATTGGGAGTTCTGTTACAACCAATTCTTTATTCAGTTTTACTGGCACCACGGCTGCAGTATCAACTGGTTTGTTAGTCGTGAATGATATCATGCCTTAAATATGTAGGTTTTAAAATTGTTTACCTAATTACTAATATTTTGTAATTAGCAACGATTACATTATTTTATATTTGTGTTTGTAAAATTTTATTAATTCAAAATGAAATTTTAAATGTGGTGCTACTGTAAAATTGCATAGTTAATGTGAGAAATGTTTAGATCTATAAATATAGTCTATTGATTAAACCAAGACAAAATTATTCTTAAGTTACTTATACACATACATCCAGCCATAGACCTTATACGCACTTACCACTTCTGCCATAAGACACTTACACTCAACACTAGGACTTACACTCACCCAACAGATACACTTTACACTTTGCACGCACACCCACACACTCAATATCTTAATGCCTCAGCTTTGATGGTTCATCTTTGATGACTCATCTTTGATAACGTCTTCTTTGACACCACTTATTGATGATTCATCTTTGATGTAAGTGCATGCTTTGCGGTTCTATCTTTGATGACTCAGATTTTTATTGATGGTTCCCAACCCCTGAGCCTAGAATAGCAATAATATTGATGTCTACTCCTAGGTTATAAGGTACATAAATGTATAGTATATCTATCCGATTCTTTTAGCTTATTGCAACTATCCTATAATTGGTGTGACTCTAAGATCATTTTAAAATCAGTTATGTACTCTACTTGCTTTAAATTTTGTACGATTATTAACAGCATCGCTCGCTGTTGATAATTCGTTAATGCACGCAATACACAAGTATCAAGTAAAATTTTATTTTATAACATTTTAAATTATATTTTATAACCAGTTAAAATAAACAACTTAAAATTGGCTACAAACAAATGTCCAAAATAAAAAAAATGTACGTCTTCTATAATAAAAATTCAATTAAGTTTTCCCAAATTTTTGTGTGAAAAGTTAATACAAAATTGTTTTGGGGCGTCGAAAGGAGGTCGTTTTTTGTTTACTCGACTCCGACCTCCGACTCCGCAACTTTTTGGGAATCGACTCCCGACTCCCGACTTCCGACTCCCTACCCTGAAAACGCTCGACTCCGACTCCCCATCCCACTTTCCGACTCCATCCCTGAATATTATATATATATATATATATATAAATATATATATAGTATATATATATATATATATATATATATATATTATATATTATATTATATATAATATATTATATTTATATATATATTATATATATAATATATATATTATATATTCCTCTTTTCTCTCGAAGGTTGACGTTGGTGCCCTATCTCTTTCTATAGGTATTACAACGGGAGGTGCTCGAGACATTGACCTCTCACATTCCTCAACCCACTGCGTCGCCCTCGTAACAAGAGGTGCCTTACTTCTCACATGAGTATTGTGTAAATATTGGAGACTCAAGGTTTGTTCGTTGTGGTGCCTCTTCTTTCCAGCCACATCTGTTTTGTTGCTAATTGTTTTTCATCATTTTTTTTTCTGCAGTATTTGCAACTTCTTCTCTTTTAAGTCTTCTGCGTCTTGCGCCCCACCTGAGTTAATTGCGTTAGGCAAGGGTTTGGGTGGGTTTTACTTTCCTTTTGTTTTTTTCTTTTCATTCTTTTTTGTTTTCTTTATTTTACCCCTCCATTGGAAAAGAGCCCTGCCCGTGAATGGTGGCACCGTAATATAATTATATATAATATTATATATATATATATATATAATATATATATATATATATATATTTATATATATATATATATTATATATATATATATAATATATATATATATATATATATATAATATAATATATCAATGATTATTAGTAGTTGCCGTCCTATGTGTGACACGCTAAATTTTTAAATTCTTAATTTGACTCGCGATAGACTAAAGGTTGGGCACCCTGTATAAGGGTATGAGGAAGTCGATTGTGTATATTGTAAAGTTGCTTAGGATTCCTTCCTACTATGAGTTAGCATCTTTTTCTAGCTTTTTCTACCCTAACCGTAACATACATAGAACAGAGCCTAATATTGAGTCTTTCCCTCTAGGCAATAAGCTGAAAACCCAGGACGGGCAGCATGAACTCGCTCAGCGCAAAGGACAGTCAACCGCACACCCGCAAGTGCGATCCCGCCGCGTCCCCGCCGCCGCGTGCGCCGCAGGCGCAATATTTTCCGCGCGAACGAAAAATATATATATATATATATATATATATTACTATGAATGCAAATGTCATTTTTATTTCATACCTAAACATTTTTATAAAAACATTAGTGCTCGAAAAGTTGTAAATGAGAAGAAACCTATTATTATTATTTAACACATATTCCATAGTTGTGATATCAATGTAAAACCATCCATAAAATCTCAAGTATAAAACATACTATGAGTCATTCATTTTAATACTCCATACTTAAACATTTTTTATTAAAAGCTATACTTTAGATAACAGACCTTAAAGGCAGTTAAATCAAGTAAATCATAGAGGTGTTCCTAGCATCAGAGGGAATAGTAAGGCTTTGTTTTACTTCTTTACTGCTTTTTTTTTTTATTAATTTTCATATATTTTATTAACTATTATTTTTTTCTTTTATATTTTTTCTTTAATACTTTTTAAATTTATAAATTTTTAAAATTGTATGTAAGTAAGAAAAAATCCAGATTGTCTGATATATAATCATTTTATTTACTACAATTGTACGAAATTTTATTAAGAAACATATACTTTACAAACCTTAAATCAGTAAAACAGTAAATCCAATAGAGGTGTTATCTAGCAACAAAGGGATTAGTATGCTTTTGTTTTAACTGCTTTACTGCTTTTAACTCATATGTTTTCTGCTTTAACTCATATACATTATTAACATTACATACTTTAAGCAGTATCAGTAAATTAATAACGCTGTTGGCTAGCAACAAAGGGATTAGTAGGCTTTTGTTTTATTGCTGTTTAACTGCTTTAACTCATATGTTTCACTGCTTTAACTCATATATTTTTTAACATTATGTTTTTTTATTTCATTTTTTAATACTTTTTTATTTATTTTTAATAATTATTATTTTTATTATTTTTATTATTTTATTTTTATTATTTTATTTTATGTCTTGTATTGAGATATACCTGTTAAGGTGAATCATGATATACACTTAGTGAAAATGAACACTTTTATTACAAATCAGAGAAGTTGTGCACCGCTTAACAGCCAAAACGAGTATGATTTAAAATGAGTTTTGGGTCTAAAACAGCCTGCTCAAATATAATTTTCATCCAATCAACAGGTAAGGCTCAGGATATGAAAAAACATGTTTTTAAATACCTAAAGGCAAATAGCGATAAAATAATTCTCGAACAATCACATACGAGGTCATATAGAGATTGAAGGATTGACTCCGTCCACTCAAAAGAAAGGAAAGCATTTCTCCTTCTTTTCTGCTTAAAGGATCTTACCTATCCAGCAATGTTTCAGTTTGAAATATATTTATAAAATAATAACATTGATTTCTCAATTCTTGTCTATACCTGGCATTACTTTTTGACC
>JABUQX010100113.1:0-2500 GCA_015478945.1 Trachelipus rathkii
CAGAAAAATAGTTCAAATGGTTCTGAAAAATAGAAGACTATCATGTAGGAAGCTTTCCAATGTTCTATCAGCAGAGGGGATTATTATTTCTAGAAGAACCGCCAATAGGAGGCTATTAGATGCTGGATTAAAAGCCTATCGTCCAAGAAAGAAGCCTAGACTAACTTTAGAAATGAAACGGGCACGTAATGCCTGGGCTCAGACTCATATTCATTGGACTTCTGAGCAATGGGAGCAGGTAAGAGTTGATCAGATAGCTATTATTTCTTTTATCACTCATAAAAGAGCATTTGTTATTAGTAAAATCGCTCCAGATTGTATTCTCTGATGAATCCACCATTGCTGTGCTTGATGATCGTGTGCAGAGAGTGAGAAGGCGATAAGGTGAGGAATTTAAACCCGAATGCCTGAAAAAAACGGTAAAATTTCCACAGAAAATCATGGTGTTGAAGGCACCATGGACCAGCATAAGTATATAAATGTACTACAAACTAGTTTACTACCTCAAACAAGGGATTGGTTTGGCGATAGACCTTGGATTTTTCAACAGGACTCCACCCCGTGTCATTCAGCGAAGTCAGTAAAGAGATGGTTCGCACAGAATGGCGTAGAGGTACTTCCATGGCCTGGAAATTCACCTGACATGAACCCTATTGAGAGTTTGTGGTCCGTGTTGAAAGATGAAATACACGATGTTCCAATTACGACCAAAGTAAAACTCATAGAACGTCTTATTCAGGTTTGGTTTCATTCCGAAAAAATCCGAAATTTGTGCAGAACTTTAATTGCCCAGTCGCGTTACCGCACTTGCAGGTGCCAAAAGTGCCCAAACCAAGCACTAAAATATTTATATTGTCCTGATGTATTAAAATAAATTCAAAAAAATTGAAATAAATTAAATTTCATAACCTTTTTAAAAAAAAAAAGCAAATTTTTAAAAAAAAAATAATAAATATTTACATTAGTAATATATATATATATATATATATATATATATATATATATATATATATATATATATATATATATATATTCATATATTCCTTATAGTATATTATATATATATATATATATATATATATATTCCTTAAGAATATTGTGGGGAACCATATGTCGGAAAAAACGGGGGTGAGGTTGGTTGATTGGGGATTTTAAAAATAAAAGAACGCGAGCTCAAAAGTGACCACTTTCTACGAATGCATGGCAAAACGGGATACGCGGTCCCAAACTGAGGGGGACTTCGTCCACATAACTCCCTCTTCCTCAATATATGTCATTTTTCCTGCCAAACGCGCGATGTTAGTCTCTAAGATTAATTAGTTACGTTTTTAGTATTTAAAACTTTAAAAATAATGTTATGCCATTGAAATTTAATATTATAGTCATTCCTAAAGAAATAGTAATATATATATATATATATATATATATATATATATATATATATATATATATATATATATATATATATATATATATGTGTGTGTGTGTGTGTGTGTGTGTGTGTGTGTGTGTGTGTGTGTGTGTGTGTGTGGGAGGGTGCTAATCTGGGACATTTATCTCAAATCATTGTTAAAAACTCGTAATTTTTCATTCCTACTTTGAAAATTCCCCTCGTTGCAATTACCAAAATTACCCCAATTTAAGGGAGTGATAACCTCCTTCCCCCCTAAACCCCCACTCCTCTCACCTTCAAACCCTCGCTTAATCGTCCGTAATAATTTTGAGTGTGTCAGAGCCACTTGTTGCCCTCCCACGTGGTGTCACAATTGGCATTTTAGATCATTGTGGTTGCTGGAGAACGATAAAACATTGCCTTAGTGCCAGAATACAAATGTTTGTATGTCATTAGGGAGAGAGAGAGAGAGAGAGAGAGAGAGAGAAGAGAGAGAGAGAGAGAGAGAGAGAGAGAGAGAGAGAGAGAGAGAGAGAGAGATGCGTCATTCTATTTATCTTCCTACTATTGACCTTTATTTACTATATATATATATATATATATATATATATATATATATATATATATATATATATATATCTATATATATATATATATATATATATATATATATATATATATATATATATATATATATTTACTGGTGAAATGATAAAAAACGGAGGCGAGATGGTGATTGATTGGATTTGGAATTTGTGTAACAAAACGTTTATGGAGTGTATAGTTACGAGGGATTGGATTAGAGTAGTAATAGTACTCTTATTTAATTGTAAGGGTTATATGGGTAACTGTAGGAATTATCGGGAAATTAGTTTATTCATTTAGTGTTGTAGGGGAGATATATGCTGTTATTTTGGTCGAAAGAGTGCATCCAGTGATTGAAGGACTGATTGATGAAGAACAAGGTGCGTTTAGAAGTTGTAGAGGATGTGTGGTTCAAACCTTTACATTGAAACAAATGATTGAGGAAATGAGGGAGAAGAATAAATTGTATTTAGGTTTTATGAATTTGCAACAGGCGTATGATAGGATTAATAGGGAAGCTCT
>JABUQX010100114.1:0-17500 GCA_015478945.1 Trachelipus rathkii
TGTGCGTGCTCTCCAACAATGAGAAAGTGCTAGTTATTGAGACATAGAGGAAATAGTTGAACGAGGGGGCGGGGATAGACGGAAGCACACTCCCTCGAAGAACTCTGGGAGGAATGCCATCCAGTCCTGCGACCATGCGCAAAAGTTCGTAGGATTTCCCACAGCCCAAGGACCCGACCAAATGAACTCACAGGCAAAGGCATAGGACACCTGAGAGGAGAAGAAGAGGAGGAGGAATGCCAGAATAGTCCAGTAGTTAGAGGAAAAATAGGAGGCCGAAGAGATTGGCCTTTTCGTGGGAGAATTAGGCAACAGAACCATTCAGAGCGAATAAAGGATGAAAGACCGACGACAGATGGTGTTATGAGATCTTGTGAGCAGGATCGGCCAGAGATATTGGTTCCAGCCGTAGATGAACAGGATCACGAAGAGCGCGGCCATGTTTCGTCCGATGAAATGGCAGCAGGCTCGTCGAAAGATATCCATGCAACGATTCTAGACAGAATGAAAGTAGCAAGAGTAAGGGAAGAACAGAGTTTTCCACTCCCGATACGCACTGTCCTTAGCCGGATGCCACGGAGAGAACAAGACATCGAACCATGCGATTATGAGGAGAGAAAATTTAGTCGAAGAAGGTGAATGAAACACCTACTCATCCATCCAACAGATTACAGCTCACCACCTTATCTGAAATTATTTGAAGCGTCACCAGAGAGACAAAAGCAGTCACTCCATTATAGCTTAGGTGAAGCCAACGCAAGCCCCCCAATCGGCCCCGATCAAAGGTGCCAGAAAAACGCCGTAGGCAGGATGGAGTGTTGGAGAGAAGTATTTAAATTAAGAGAGCTATAAGGTTGTGGTCAGATTTACCCAATAGGAGCGAAGGTGGTGTATTTATAGGGAGAAGGACTAGTGGCAACATCAGGTCACAGATGCACCAGAATTTGGTTGGGACATCCGGAATGTGTGTGGGTTCTTTAATAGTTGCTCCAGATCGTTGAGAATGCTAATGATCGCCTCCTCCCCACCTAAATTCAGTATGAGGAGGACCCAACCATATCGTGTTGTTACATTGAAATCACCTAAATAGAGGACCCAGTCTATGTTGATGAGCAAGATGTAACAGTCTCGGAGAAAGTAGTAAGGTATTGTCAAAAAAAAGCGTGATAATCTGTTCTGTAGGAGAACAGTATTAGCAGAAGCACAAGATTATTTGTAGTAGAAGAAAAAAGATTTTTAAAGCCACAGAACATCGAAAGTTTAGGAATTCGAGATTCTCGGCTACGTGTTACGGGATAAGCAGTGTTTTTGTAACATAGGCACAACTCCACCCTTTAGACGGAAATTACGAAATAAGTTATAGTTGGACTATTAAACGAGTTAGAGGATGAAATCCTAGCCATCTGGGTCTCAGACAGGAGCAAAAGGTTAGGTTAGAGTTAGAGAGGTGGTTTTCCACGGATGCAGAGTTAGCATTGCAAGCCACGTGATGTTAGCAAAGTCCGATAGTAAGCCCGCACGTCGGTGCAAATCTAGCCATTTGCATTCTGCACATTACTCTCAAAACCAACAAAACAAACAAAATATATATACATATTATATATATTTATATAAATATATTATATAATATATATACTTATATATATAATATATATATATAATATATAATATACATAATATACACATATTAATATAATATATAATGATATAGATATAATATAATATATATATATCTATACTATATATATATATATTATAATATACCCTGATATATATTATAATTATATATATATAATATATATATATATAATATATTATATATAGTAGGTACGGAGGGGATATATTGAAAGTGTCCTTGACCGGCCTTGACCTTGACCGACCTGACCTTTTTTGGCTCTTGACCTTTTTGCCTTGACCTTTTTTTTGGGCCCAAATTTTACCTGACCATTGACTTTTCTGTGCTTGCCTTTTTGGGCAACCGCAAAATTTTTTGAGAACCCTGATTTTTGGCAACCCTTTTTTTGTAGGCAAACCCTAATTTTTTGGACACCCAATTTTTTCCGGCAACCCTAATTTTTGCAACCCGTCGACGAAGGGTTTGCGCCAAACGGTTGCATAAGCAACCGTCTGTGTACGTAACCCCACGCCTAATTTTCGAACAACCTTTGGTCTTCCATGGGTCAATTTTGGCCCACCCTAATTTTTGGCCACCCTTTAGGGGCTTAGCCCTTTTTTGATGTCTTTACCTTTTTTGTCCTTGACCTTTTCTCCAAAGCTTGCCAGATTGCATTGGGCAATTTTTGGTCCACGCTATTTTTTGACCCAACTCGTGGCCACCCGTCACATATCGTCCAAACTTGAACGTATGTATGGATCTATCCTAACTTGAACACCTACACGCACACCACCACACACACACACACCACACCACAAACACACAACACACACACACACACACACACACCACACACCACAGATTTACTTACACTGCACACCAAGATTTACTTACCACACGCCAAGATACTTACACACAATTACTTACACACAAGATTATACGTACACTCACACACATAGATTTACTTACACATATTCACCACTACACACACCCACACACACACCACACTTACACTATACACACATTCAATATGACCACTTACATTTACAATAGACACACGTACAACACCTACCAACCCTCTGGTCTTCCGTGGGCAATTTGGCCCACACTATTTTTTGCCATCGCCTAATTTTTCGCAGCCTAATTTTTGGCCAACCTTGGTCTTCATGGACAATTTGAGAAACAAATTTTGTTGGTAACCCTTTTGTTTTCCAGAGTACATTTTTGGCATTGTAACTTTTTTGACCTTGTAGGTTTTTTGAGGCTTTGATGTTTCCCAATCACCGTAAGAAGTATCTAGTGATGTTATATTAGTGTTCTATTAGTATTCTATGATTATTAGATGAGTGCCAGGTGAGTGCCAAGTGAGGCCAGTGAGTGCCAATGAGTGCCAATGGGTGCCAAGAGTGCCAAGTGAGTGCCCATAGTGCCAACTGAGTCCACAAGTTGCCAACTGAGTGCCACTTTTCAAGCCTTTTCTAGCCTTACCTGAGCCCCGAATAGCCCTAATATGGTATCTTACCCCTAGGATATAAAGAGTATGAGGAATCGATTGGTGTTATATTACAAGCTGCTAGATGCTTCCTTTACTATGAGTTAGTCCTTTTTTCTATCACTTATTAGCCTATTTAGTATATATATATATATATATATATAATATATATATATATATATATAGATAATATATATATATATATATATATTAATAATATAATTATATATATTATATATATATATATAGATATTATATGGTATATACTTGCACGACACACCTACACACAACACTATGACACTTATACAACATTCACTATGAAACTTATACACACTATTGACACGTTAATAAGCACTTACACTCTCACTAGACACTTACAGTTCAACCATATTACAACTTACACCTCACACCACAGCACAGATACACTACACATTACACTCACACACTCGATAGTTTGATGCCCCAACTTTGATGGCTCCCCACATTGATGCCTCAACTTTGAAGCGTTCCATCTGATGACTCATCTCTTTGATGCTCATCTTGATACCACTATATGTATGATTTCTATCTTTGATTACCATTTATCTCTAACCTTTCTAGACTTGCTATCCCCACCATCATAGAACAACCCTAATGATTGATGCTTCCCCTAGGCCACAAGCTAACCACCAGGCCTGCAAGCCCCCCCCGCAAAGGAATGGAGCCCCGCACCCGCATTCGTTGCTCCCGCCCGTCCCGCCCGCAGGGCAATATTTCCGCGTAACGCAGCAGGCGTGCGCCCGCAGGCGCCATATCCCCGCGTCCCCACCCGCGCGTGCGCCGCAGGGCATTATCTCCCCGCGTACGAATGAAATACTATATATATTATTAATAATTAATATATATCTAATATAGATATATAGGTATATAATATATATATATATAATATATATATATATATATATATATATATATATAAATTTATTATACTTATAGATATATATATACTTTATAGAACATATTATATATATAATCACTACTAATTATATTATATATCTATATATATATATTAATATAATAATATAATCATACTATATATATATATATATATTCTATATATATATATATTATATATATATATAATATATATTAACTATATATATATATATATATATCAACTATCGAGTCATCTATTTTTATTTCAAGCTTTAAACATTTTATTAAAAGACATTCTTCGCGAACCTGAAAACTGTTAACTCAAATTACAGACATCTTTTATATTTTACTTAATACTTAAATTTAAATTTTTTAAAAATCTTTAGGAAGAAAAAAACCTGAGTGTCTGATATAAAGTAAACCATTTTATTTATACAAAAATATCGAAATTTTATTAAAAACATTACATTACATACCTTAAGCAGTAAATCAGTAAATCAATAGAGGTGTTACCAACACCTAAGGATTAGTAATGCTTTGTTTTACTGCTTTAACTGCTTTAACTCATTTTTTACTGCTTTAACTCATGATGTTTACTGTGCTTTAACTCACATATTTTTATTAAAATTACATCCTAAAGCAGTAAACAGTTAAATCAATAGATAGTGTGACATAGCCATGAAAGGGGCAGTATAGCTTTGTTTTACTGTTTTACTGCTTTTAAACTTGTACTGCTCTGTAACTTCAATATGTTTTACTGCTTCTTAACTTCATATATTTATTAATTCAATTACATACCTAAAGCAGTAAATCAGTTAAATCAAAGAGGTGTTACCTAACACCTAAGGGATTAGTATGCTTTTGTTTTACTGTTTTACTGCTTTAACTCATGGTTTACTGCTTTAACTCATATGTTTTACTGCTTTAACTCATATATTTATTAACATTACATACCTTAAAGCAGTAAATCAGTAAATCAATAGAGGTTTACCTAACACCAAGGGGATTAGTATGCTTTTGTGTATTTACTTGCTTTACTGCTTTTAACTCATGTTTTTTACTGCTTTAAATCATGTTTTACTGCTTTAACTCATATGTTTTACTGCTTTAACTCATATGTTTTACTGCTTTAACTCATATATTTATTAACATTATGTTTTTTATTTTGTTTTAATACTTTTTATTTATTTTATTATTATTTTATTTATTTTATTATTATTTTATTATTTTTTTTTTCTTTTTCAATTCAACTAAGTGTTATCTACTTCATGCCTATTGTTATTATTATTTAGAACACACACACACACACACACACACACACACACACACACACACACCACACACACACACACACACACAACACACACACACTCACTTACACATTATAACGTATAATTTATTTAAAACATTTTATTTTATTATTATTACTTATTGCTTTTTACTTCATGCCTATTGTTATTATTATTTAGAACAAATACACACACACACCACACACACACACAACACACACACATACACTCACACACACGTTATTTGATCCTAATTGAAACATTTATTTTATTTTATTATATACTTAGTGTTATTACTTCATGCCTATTGTTTCATTATTTAACACACACACACTCACACACTAACAGATTTATCAAATAGTTTCCACTGTCAAAATATTTATTAAGGATTTGTATTGTTTTAAATTAAACTCGTAGACTTCAAATTATTACTCAAATATAACCAAAATTATTTCAAAGTTTCTAAAACTTCTATAATAAATCAATCATATCTTTGAACAAAGAATTATCTATTAACTGTTAAAACTTTCTGTTATATAAACTATCAAGTTTTAAAATTAATTTTTATAAAGTGGATTATGAAATTTTAATTAAAAACATATTATTTACCTACCTTTAACAGCAACGTAATCAGTTAAATCAGTAAGGCCAGCCCCTAACACCCCTCTACACCGAGCTATGCCACGTTTGTTCTATTGACTTATGCTTTACATTCATCTTAGCCATGAAATTAAGTATAAAAATATAACAAAATAGTTACTTTCTCTGCTAACATAACATGTATTTTATTAAAATCATTGCTAAGTTTTTATTTTAAAATAACAATTATTCACTTACATTTATATTATTGGCTCAATCGTTAATTAAAAATATTTCAAAGTTTTTTAAATTATTCTTATTTTCGTATTATTATTATTATTATTAAGTGCTATCTAAGTTGACAATCCATCACGAGAAAACAACAACCCGCACTCCTTACAGATTTGGAGACTGCTCTCTTTCTGTAAAAGGTGTTGAAATAACTACTTTAGGCCTAAATTAGAATAATCCTTGTTTGTATCCCCGGGGCGATTTAGGTTGGCTCTATTTTCCAGTTCAAAATATGATTTTCAAACTGAACCTTTCTTGTTTAAAATGTGGTGCAATAACTACGTTAGGCCCTAAATTTAGGCCTAAATAGGATAAGCTCTTTTTTTGTATCCCAAGCTGATTTAAGCCTAATACCAGGTCAAAAAGGTAATTCCAGTATAGAGACATATTTCATTTATTAAATTTTTTTATAAATATATTTCAACTGAAAATGCTGGATCGGTAAGATCCTTTAAGCAGGTAAGAAGGAAATGTTCCCTTACTGTTGATTGCGTCGGAAAGCTAATCCTTATCTCTAATATGACTGCGTATGTGTTGTCGAGAATTATTTTATCGTCTTTTGAAATACTTTGTTCTTCTAAACTGTATTTGAGGCAGGGGTTTTATTATCTCTTTAAAACCCAAAACTTCATTTTAAAATCATAGTTTTAGCCTGTTAAACGGATGCCAACAAAGTTTTATCTGATTTGTCATTAAAAGTGTTTACTTTTTACTAACGTTTATCCATATTTATGAATAAATACTTACATTGTAGTAATAATTATTAATTTCACTAGAATAGATATAATTAATTCACTAGATTCATTAGTAGATCACTGAATCAACGCAAAGGACACCCGCAAGCGGACCCGGTGCGGGAACCGACGCATGAATCCCAGCCGGACCGTAAATATTGTACTATCGCGGTCTCGCGAAAATATTGGCGTTGTTAGTTTCCAATAGTCAGGCTATAGTGCATACATCTAGGGTTGATATCTTTTGACACGTCCCTTCAGTATGTATAATATTAGTCTGTGTAGTGTCAAGGTATATTTACGAACCTTATAACCATTGTTTCAAGCGCGATTAGTTTATTTAAAGTGGCTGGATATCAGTGTTTATTACAAACAAGGGAGGTTATTCTCATGGTGCCGAATGCATACAACATTTGATATAGAAGAGGTATGAACCTTACATACTTCGATATAATTTTGAAGTATAATGATATGATACCAATACTGGAAAATCCATAAAGAGAAATTACGGTTTGTACCAATGAGGAGTTTATATGCATGTACAACGCATTGTGTATTTTAATTAATTAAGATAGATAATTATGTAAAATATTTTAATCTAAACAACGTTTTTCAATAACTTATACATAGAGAAAGATTAAAAACCGTAAAGACCATAGCCTTGAAAAGGGAGGGGAATGGACGATAACTTCTATACATTAACTGTAGTCGGATATAGGTGTAACTTTAAGGAATGAAACCTGTTTTACATTCCTTAAAGTAATAAGATCTTAAGGGCATACACAAAGAGGAACATGGCCTACGTCACAGCCGAAGTATTTGTTTTATTTCCCTCAAGGAATTATAACTAGGATAAATAAAACCAACCTGCTTTTCTACAAACAAAATGTTCTTTTCAAAATAAATTTTTTCAAGAAACTTTACCACGTGAAATGGTATTTTCTATAAATAAAATTAAAATGTTCAAGTAAAAAAAAATGGACGACTCATAATATAGAAACGGCTTATTATTTGTGAAAATACAAAAAATGAACTGTAATGAAGTTTACAACGTGGTTCATAAAGAAAATATATTTCGCCGACCGACGTGTAATATTAGCGCCGCGGGTTCATGCGTCCGGTTCCGCAGCCGGGTCCCCGTTGCGGGCGCTCTTGCGTTTTGCTTCACTTGATCTACTATAAATCTAGTTGAAATTAATTATATATCTATTCTAGTGAAATTAATAATTATTCCTCAATGTAAGTATTTATTATAAATATGAAATACACTTAGTAAAAAATAAAACAATTTTAATACAAATCAGATAACTTGCGCACCACATGTGCACCGCTTAACAGCTAAAATGACTATATTTTAAAAAGTTTGGGTCAAAAGATAAATTCAAAACACCACTGCTCAAATAAAGTTTACAAGAACAAAGTTAATTTCCAAAAGACGATAAAATAATTCTCGACCAATCACCTACGAGGTCATAGAGAAAAGGATTACTCCGACCAATCACAAGTAAGGAAAAATTTCCTTCTTACCTGCCTTAAGCGATCTCACCAGATCCAGCATGTTCAGGTTTGAATATATTTATAAAATAAAATAATAACATATGATTCTTGTCTTTACTGGAATTACCTTTTGACTGGTATTAGGCTTAAAATCAGCATGGGATACAAAAAAGGCTTATCCTAATTTAGCCTAAATTTAGGCCTAACGTGTATTGCACCACATTTTACAGAAAAGGTCAGTTTGAATATATTTTGACCTGGAATAAACTGGAATTAGGCCTAAATCGCGCCGGGATACAAAAAGGATTATCCTTAATTTAGGCCTAAAGAGTTATTTCAACACGATTTTACAGAGAGAGGTCCGTTTCGTATTCTGTAAGGAGTGCGGGTGTTTGTGTTTTCTCGTGATGGTTTGTCAATGTAAACATAGATGAATAATTAATAATAATTAAAAGAAAATTCCGAATTATTTAAAAACTTTTGAAATTTTAGTTAACATCGAGCAATAATATAAATGTAAGTGAATAATTGTATATTTTTAAATAAAAACTTTAGAATGATTTTAATAAAATACATTTATGTTAGCAGAAGAGAAGACCTTATTTTGTTATTTTATACTTATTACATGGCTAAAGAAGATTTAAGCACCAAGTAAATAGCACAGAACGTTGCATCGCTTGGTGTAGAGGGGTGCTAGGGGCTGACCTTACTGATTTACTGATTTATTGCTTTAAGGTACATAAAATATATGTTTTTAATAAAATTTCATAAAATTTTAGTAAAAATTTTTTTTAAACTTGATAGTCTTTATAAACGAAAAGTATTAACAGTTAATAATAAATTCTTTGATCAAAGATAATGATTGGATTTATATAGAAGTTTTAAGAAACTTGAAATAATTTAGTTATAATTGAGTATGAGTAACTATTAAAGTACTTATTGTATTTAAACATAATAAATGATTACACGACGATTCTCTAACTTCATAGAAGAACTTATTTTGATATGTTTAAGTGTGTGTGTGTGTGATGGGTGTTGTGTTGGTGTTGGTGTGTGTGTGTGTGTGCTGTGTGTGTGTGATGTGTGGTGTAAGTAGTAACAATAGGCATGAAGGAAAATGACGCTAATTATAATAATAAAAATAAAATAAAATGTTTTTAATAAATTATACTTATTACATGTTAAATTATGTGTTGTGTGTTGTGCTGATGTGTGTGTATGTGTGTTCTAAATAATAATAAAATAGTCGCAGTAATAACACTAAGTATAAATAATAAAAATAAAAATACAATGTTTAATAAATGTATACGTTAAATGTGTAAGTGAGTGTGTGTTTGGTGTGTGTGTGTTGTGTGTGGTGGTTTGTGTGTTCTAAATAATAATAACAATAGGCATGAAGTAACACTAAAAACTAAGTATAATAATAAAAATAAATAAATAATAAAATAATAAATAATAAATAAAATAAAAAAATAAAGAAAAAAATAAATAAAACAAGTAAATAAGAAGATGGAACAATACATATTGTGCAAAAAATATATGTTAAGTAAAACATATGAGTTAAGCAGTAAAAACTAGTGAATGTTTTAAAGCATAGTAAAACATGTAGTAAACAGTTAAAACATGATTTAAAGCAGTAAAGCCAGTAAAACAACAAGTCATACTAATCCGCCCCCTTCGGTCTTAGGTAAGCACCTCTATTGAATTACGATTACTCTGTAACCTAAACAATATAAATAAAATATTTAGTATAAAGCAGAGTAAAAATATAGAGTTTGACGCAGTGTAAACATGAGTTTAATGAGCTAAAAACAGTAAAACAAAAAAGCGATACTATCCCCTTCGTTGTCTATGTAGAGCCATCTCTATATGATTTATGCATTACTGCTTTAAGCGTATTACTCATAGTCTACTTAATGATAATTTAATATATATGAGTTAAGCAGTAAAACATATAGTTAAAGCCAGCCTAAACTATGATTTAAAGCTAGTGGTTCAAATACAGTTAAAGCACTAAGCATTACTAAGCTTTGTTGCCTATGTCACACCTCTATTGATTTACTGATCTGCTTTAAAGTATGTAATTTTAATAAATATTTGAGTTAAAGCAGTACAAAACAAATGAGTTAACTGAGTAAACATTGAGATTATGTAGCGTAAGCAGTAAAACAAAAGCATACTAACCCCTTAGGTGTTAGAAACACCTCTATTGATTTAGTGACTTTACTGCTTTAAGGTATATGTAATGTTAATGGTTTTTAATAAATTTCCACTAATCACAATTTGTTCAGTTATACAATAAAACTGTTGCTATATATCAGACACTCTGGTTTTTTTCTTTTACATACAATTTTTAAAAATTATAAATTAAAAAGTATTTAAGTAATATATTAAAGATGTTTGTAATGAGTTACAGTTTTAGGTCCATGAAAATGTTTTTTAATAAAAATGTCTTGAAGTATGAAATATAAAATAATGAACTCCATGCCTAGTATATATATATTATATAATTAATATATATACTATATATATATATAATATATTATATATAAATTATTATATATATATAAGTTATTATATTATATATATATAGTAGTATACCTAGTGATATATATAAATATATATATATACCTATACTTATTATATATTATATATTTAATAATAATATATATAATATATATATATCTTTCTTCGTGCGGGAATATTGCGCTGGCAGGGGCGGCAACAGCGGGGGTGGGGACGCGTGGATATGGCGCCGCGGGCGCACGCGGCGGGCGGTACGCTGGAAATATTGCGCCTGCGGGCGGGAACGCGGGGACGCACCTGCGGGTGCGGGGCCTCCATCCCTTGCGGGGAGGGGGCTTGCTGAGCCCTGGTGGTTAGCTTGAGGCTGGGGAAGACATCAAATTAGGGCTGTTCTATGATGTTGGGATTAGAAAAGTATAGAAAAAGGTTAGAAAAGACCAAAGAAATAATCATCAATATAATGGGCAACAAGACTGGACGCCATACAAAGATGAGCATCCCAAAGCATGAACCTTCAAAGTTGAAGGCATCAGATGGCTGAGGCATCAAAGTTTGAGCATCAAACATCCGGTTTGAGTGTAATGTAGTGTATCCTGTGTTTGTGGTTGGAGTTAAGTGTGATATGGTTAATGTAAGTGCTATGGAGAGTTAAGTGCTATTAAGTGTACATAGTGTTATAAGTTTCATAGTGCAATGTGTTAAGTGTCATAGTGTATAGTGTGTAGGTGTGTTGCAAGTAATAATAATATATATAATATATATTATATTTATAATATATTATATATATATTACCCTAATATAATATAAGGGTATATATATATATATCATATAATATAATAACATATATATATAGGCTATAAGTGATAGAAAAGACTAAATCCACTAAGTAGAAGCATCCTACGCAGCTTTAATATACACCAATCGAATATTCCTCATACCTTATAACTTGGGGGTAGACACCCATATTAGGGCGTATTCTAGGCTCAGGATTAGGCTAGAAAAGCTTGAAAAAGTGGCACTCAGTTGCACTATGTGGCCACTCAGTCGGCACTATGTGGCACTCACTTGGCACTCATTGGCACTCATCTAGCACCTTCATTGGCACTCACTTGGCACTCACTTGGCACCCACCTGGCACTCATCTAATACTCAGTAGAAATAATTCTATATGAACACTAAGAGATACTCACTAGATACTTTACGCGTGATTGGAACATCAAAGCCATCAACAAAAGCTACAGCGTCAATAAAGTTACAGATGCCAAAAATTCGTACCCATGGAATACAAAGGTGTGACCAAAAAATTTTGCGTTTTCTCAATTGTCCCATGGAAGACCAAGGTTGAGCGAAAAATAGGGCTATTGCCGAAAATTAGGAGTGCAAAAATTAGGGTGGCAAAATTGACCACGGAAGACCAAAAGGGTTGGTAGTGTTTGTACGTGTTCTATATGTGTAATGTAATGTCATAAGTTACATGTGGGACATCAGAGCCAAATTGGAATGTGTATAGTGTAGTGGGGTTGGTGAGTGTGCGTGTGTGTGTGTGTAGGGTGCGATTGGTTAAAATTGCTGGTGACGGCGTTTCATATGTTAGAATACCAGACGAATGAGGTGTGAAAAACGTTTGAGGTAATTTTTCCTATACCCTCAGACGTTTAAGACCATTTTTGAGATCTAGAGAGTATATAACCTCGAGAAATGCAAAAATAATCATATCATCACTCGTTCAATATCGGGCATGTTTAGAACACACACATTTTAAAACCCAGTTTAAAGGTCCTTCTTCCTTAACACAAAAATATCCATAAAGTTACCAATTAGTAATTTTGCCCATCACTAATTGGCAACTCGGGTGACGTCATCGTCCTTTTTACGTTGTGTCTAATCAGTTTTAAGGATGAGTTAGTCGTGGGTGGATGTGCGTGCATCACTTAAGCATTTTTGCATTAACTCTATAATAGAATTAATATTGTATCAGATATAAATATATTTTATAAATTATTATTAATATTAAAAATATTTGTTAAAGATATTTTGTTTGAACTTTCTAATTTCGGGCCTAGCTTAAATTAATTTATATGTATATTATAATACTATATATTATATTTAATATATAATATATAATTATTATATAATATATATATATATATATATATAGTATATATATAATTATATAAATACTAATATATAATATATAATATTAATATTTATAATATACTATATATATATATATTAATATATATATAATCATATATTATATATTATATTATATATATATATATTAAATATTTAATATATAATATATTATATATATATATACTTTTATATATATACTATATTACTATATATTATATATTATATATATATATATATATATATATATTATATTAATATTATATATTAATATATATATTATTATATATACTATATATATATTTATTATATATAAATTATAATATATGATATGTTGGTTATTACTGATCTTGAGCTTCACGACATACTATATTTAAGAATTATAAACATCTTCATTTACAAAAAGTGGATTTTATAAAAAAAGTTTTTGTGTCTTCTTTACGGATTTATCTTTACTTTTACGCAATAATTTGGAAAGAATAATATAAAGAAAAAAACACGAGACGAAAATGGTTAAAAGCTAAATTTTCTGTTCTTTTTTTTTTTTTTTAGGGATATCGCTATCGATGCTTTGTTCCGATTTTTTATATGTCGATTGCATTAATATTTTTCCGATATTCGATAATTTTGAACGATTATCAACAATGAATTGTTATGATTTTCAGAGCTTTACTATGAATATTTTTAGTGAAAATATGAACTCAAATTAAACTCAAATGCGTAAGAAAAACTTCAAATAATTTTTTAAAACCATTTTTGTAAATGAAATATTTATAGTTTTAATATAGTATGTACGTGAATTCAAGTTAGTAATAACAATTTATTATATATATATATATATATATATATATATATATATAATATATATATATATATATATATATATATATATATATATATATATATATATATATATATATATAAATGGAACTTGTCCTTTAAAAGGAAGTTAACCGATATATATCGAACGAACGATGTAATCGATTTTTTTCGATTATTTTAAGGCAATAGTGCGCCAAAGTTGCCAATAACAGTTTTTCTTTTTTTTAACTAAAGGAATACCCAAGATTAATTCGAAAAGATGGAAAGAGTCAGGGTCTCTCGGCCTTAGCGGGGGACGACGGGGGGACTTCATGCCCCCCTCTGTCCCTCCGGCTCGAGCCCCTTAAAAAAAAATATAAAAAAAATAAAAAAAATTAACATATAAAAATTAACATGATAAAAAAAAGCAACTTGTGGTAACTCTAGCGCTCCTTCTATTGGAGTTTTAGCTAACACGTGACACTGCAGGGATGCACGAGCAGCGTTCGGCGATTTTCGATATCATGTCTTTTTATGTAACTCTTTAAATGAGTAAAAACAAATATATAGTATGGCGCAGTATATATATATATTATATATATATATATATATATATATATGTTATTATTATATATTACATATATTTCTTTGTTATATTATCTTATTTATATATATATACATATATATATATATTTATATTAGTGATAGCTATATGTATATAGATATATATATTATATATATATATATATATATATATATATATAAATATATATATATATATATATATATATATATATATATATATATATATATATATTACATATATATATATATATATATTATTATTACATATATATATATAAAGATATTTCTTAAAAATTTATGTTCTGTAAAGTTAGTTGCTAAAGCTTTTTAAGAAAATTTTCAGTATGCTTCCTGAAATTCATGCCAGAAGTTTGCCACTAAAAATTTTCTTAATAAACCTAACTTAACTTAACTTTTTCTGAACTTAAATTTTTTTGAACTTAGAAAATTTTCGGTCTCAAAATGTGTGGTTCGCTGTCTACAGAATTACCTATGGTATATATATATATATATATATATATAGTATATATATATATATATATATATATATATATATATATATATATATATATATATATATATATATATATATATATATATATATATATATATATATATATATATATATATATTAAGAAATAAAAATATTAAGAAAATAGATATTTTGAATATTTTGCTCCTGGGTTTCATACTGTCCCCAGTCATCCCACTAACCAAACATGCTCATGCAAATCCACAAAGCACCCTAGGGCTTGTCAGATTACTGTAACTACAAATCCACCTATTGGCTTATCAGATCTCAGTAACTAATCAACCCTCAAAGAACTATTACTTGTTCCTTTCCTTTTCCTGTTCCTTTATACACCCTAAAAAACCCTAATCAACAGTTAACCTTCTTTACCCTACCAGTATAGTACCAAATGCTTATATATTCTGTAAGAGAATATATAAGAGATTATCATAACAACTCAATTAATGAATAAATAAATAAATAATAAAAACATAGCACATAGCACAAAACACAAAGCACTAAACAAAAAGGGAAAGTAATCCTCTTCTAAATCCAATACAGAACAGAACAGATAAACCACAACACATCTTCTTCTTCGTCATCTTCTTCTTCTCTTCCTTCTTCTGCCAATAACCAATCACCCTTAGGAAATAAAGGAAACACAAAAAACTCATCAATCTTATACCTTTCTCTCCCCTCCCTAAACCCACATTATGAACAACAACCAACCCACCAAGACAACTCCCTACTCAACATACACACAACGCCAAACAAAAAAAACAAAACCCTGGCATACCAAAAAACACTTTAAAACACTTTAACATCCTCCCAATTTTCCTCCTTTCTTTCAGTCTTCCGATTCTTCCTCTTATTCACCACCTCCCTACCCTTCAACTCACTTGACCAACTCACAACCACCTCACCCTTCTTGTCACCCTCTTCTATTCCACAAGTCTCCGACTTTTCTCCCATATGTCCTTCCCTTTCATCACCACTGTTTTCACCATCGTTCTCAGGACCAGTATCACATATTCTTAATATCTGCTCATACTCTTCCCTCAGTTCATCAACTTCCACCTCCACCTCAGACAAAGACTCCTCACTACTCGTATTTGTCCCAACAGATATCCCTCTTCCCATACCTATCCTACCTGCTTGTACCTCACTTTCTTTCAAGTAATTCACCAACCTCTTTCCCCTACCAATTCCAACTCTCTCCCTATTCACATCACCCACCGGATACACCCTTTTCTCCGCAATATCACTATCATCCAATGAACACAACTTCTTCACCCCTTCACTCTCCTTTACCCTATACACATCACAAGACCTCCACAAATGTTTCTCCGACCGACAAAAATCACACCTCTTCAAATTCCCGAATCTATCCCACCGCCTCCGATATCCCATATCAGTCAACCCGGTTTCCATGTAAACACTTCTCTCACCTGTTGCTACTTCATTACTCTCCACCATATACACCTTCTTTCTCTCCTGTTCTCCATTCCCCCTTGTATTCCTCACATCCTCCTTACTTTGCTCCCGATTCTCACCACCTGAACACTCTCCATCCTTTCTCTCATTTAAAGCATTCTTAGGACACAAATACGCAAAGTGATATTCTGACCGACATATTATGCACTTCCTTACATTCCCAAAAGCATCTCTAGCATTCAGCTTTTTTCCATCTTTCCACTCACCTCTCACACCGTAACTGAGCCCACTCCCTCTTACACCCCCTTGGTTACTTCCGTACCACACCCCGCTTCCCTCTACCACTTCATTATTCACCTTCGCAACATTACCCCTTCCAAACCCTTCACATATGTTCACCAAGGCATCCTTAAAAATTTTAAACTCCCACACATCCTTACCACAATACGCCAAGACCATTTGCTTCTGATTATCATCAATATTTGCTCCTTCCAGCAAGTGCACACATTTCATATCCACCCCTAGATCCACCTTCCCCACTACCTTACATTTCTCCTCCACCAACTCATACCTATTTACATACTCCCTGATAGACTCACCAGTTTTCCTCTTTATGTAAAAATACTCACATAGGCGATCGTATCTGTCTCTCTGCTTTTCTTTGGCATACTTCTCATCTAATCTTTTCACAATAACTTCCACCCCCTCTTTCTTTCCCAACGACCTCCACTCCACCTTACTCACACACTCAAAAGCCTTTCTCCCTTAACTCAACAAAACCACACCAGCCGGTTTCTCGTGGTCCTCACCATACACATCATACCAGACATCCAACTGTTCCTTCCATACTTCATATTCCTCTGTATCCATTTCACCAGTAAACTTTGGACACCCACACCTAGCACCTGTCTCAACCACAACTACCTTCTTATCACCGTCACCACCACTTCCTTCACCCTTAAACATGACAAACCAATAACCAAATACCGCAATATAACACCACAATACCAATACCAGAGATCTCAGAACGGAACTACGCTCTGCTACCACTGTTTAAAAACAATGGTAGCAAAGAATAGTATTACAACAAAAACAAAC
>JABUQX010100114.1:20000-30000 GCA_015478945.1 Trachelipus rathkii
CAGTACATAGAGTTAGATGTGCAGGTGAGAGATCATTAATGAAAGGTAGGAATAAAGTATAGGAGATTAAGATCGAACCCAGAGGAACACCACTTTTGACAGAAAAGAAGAAGAAGTCGCCCTATCAAACAGCCGATATTGAGCGATTTGAACGAAAGCTAGATTATAAGTAAGCAAAGAGAAGTGAAGGGGAGCTTAGAGAGCAGTGACGAGTGCCATACTCGGTCAAATGAATTGGATATGTCAAGCGCCACCACCCAAGTCTCCCCGTAGTTCCTAAGAAGCGAAAACCAAATTGTTTGAATAGGAATGTATAGTCGCCAGTAGACTTCGTGCAACGAGAGCCGTTCTGGCGATCGGAGTGAGTTTCCAGATGATCTAGAAGTGAGAGTTGAGAAGGGTTTCAAAGATCTTTAGATAGAATACAAGTGAGAGCTATGGGACGATAGTTAGAAGGATCAAAGAGGCGGCTTCCTTTTTTTCGGAATAGGTTGGACATGTGAGAGATTCCAACCTGAGGGGAGGGAAAGGCTAGTATTGAAGGCATAGAGAATTAGTTGAGCTAGGGGCCGAAGAGATTATGCCTTTTTCAAGTTGGAGATTAGCACACAATGATTAAGATGCAAATAGAGGAGTGAAAGGCAGATTTACAGAAGTTGCTAGATGATGAAAGATTTGTCAGTAGAAGAAACCAAGGAGGTTAGCACACTTTCTTGATGAAAGCCAGCTTTGCTCGTGGAAGAGTATCCCTTGCAACGATTTCTGGCTGAATGAAAATTAGCGAGAGTGATAGGGAACGAGAATTTTTCCAACTCGAGATAGGCACTGTCTCTAGCCGGAATGGCCAGAGAATAAGCACGAATCGAACCATGGATGATGAGGAAAGAAAGATTAAGTTTTAGAAGGAATGAATGAGGAAAGAAAAATTTATCTGAAGAAGAAATGAACCTTCATCCCATCAACGATAACAGCTCCCTCCTTATCTTTTAATCTTTATACATCCATCATTCTTATTGAGGTAGCCATTTGCTATCATCTGCAAACTTGGAAACTTACATTTAAGTTCCCTGGTTAAATATTTTATACATGATGAGGAACAGCACTTGACCTAAGAAAATCGTTTACGAACCACAAAAATGTCTTCCTCATTTCCATTAATAAATAATTTTTAATTAATTGATTAATTAATTATTATTATTATTATTATTATTATTATTATTTATTAATTATATTATTATTATTATTATTAATTATTATTATTATTATTATTATTATTATTACTTATTATTATGTTATTGTTTTATGTTATTTAGTTATTGGTTATTACAATTGATAATTATTTCAAATTATTATTACATTATTACAATTATTATTTTATAAAAATTATTAATATTATTACAAAAATTATATTATTATATTATTTTATTATTATTATTATTATTATTATTATTATTATTATATATTATTGAGCCTTAAGGAATCAAAAATTTTGAACGCTAAATATTTTCGGGAGGTTGAACCCCTGACCCTCCTGTCACAGCCTTATATATATATAATAACTATATTAATATATATATTTAGTATATTTATTAAAAATAAAAAATAATTTATATAATTTTTATATAATAAATAAAT
Source organism: Trachelipus rathkii (assembly GCA_015478945.1). NCBI lineage: Eukaryota > Metazoa > Arthropoda > Malacostraca > Isopoda > Trachelipodidae > Trachelipus > Trachelipus rathkii. The sequence continues at coordinate 21,636 of JABUQX010100114.1, forward strand.
TAAAATAGTATATATATATATATAATATACTATATAAATATATATATATATATATATAATATATATATATATATAATAATAGAGAGAGAGGAGAGAGAGAGAGAGAGAGAATTTTAAAAATAGTTTTTTTTCAATTAATCGTCATCGTCATCGTCATCGACAAAATCGGCATATTTCACGCCCGTCATCGTCATCGTCATCGGCAAAAATTTTATAATCGTCCCATCACTACAAATATTATATGTATCTCTATATATTATAATAATATTATATTATTACTAATTACATTAATATATAATATATATATATATAATATATATTATTATATTATATATATATTATATATATATTACTATTAATATATATATTAGGTGGGGACGATTAATCGATCATCGTCATCGGCAAAAAATCGGCAATATTTTTTTAAATCGTCAATCGCTAAATTTTGCCGATAATGAATAAATATTAAGTAATTTTTTGAAAATATTAAACTCATATAAATAAATAATAATAATAATAAAATAATTTTATATATATATATATATTAATATATATTATATATATATATAATATATATAAATATATATATATAATATATTATATAATTATAATCTATATTATATATATATATATATATCTTATATACCCATTTTGCTTATGGTCATGTAATGAACATTCCAGTTTCCTAATGGTAATACCCTTTCTGTTATCGTTCATACCACACTCAATCTCCGACAACATATCATATACAACATATGTATAATCTAACCCCTCTTCTAGACAACATCTTACAGACATCCCTATTCACCTTATATCATATGTTAGGGAGAAAAAAGTTGCCACACGTATGTCCTGCGTGTCCGTAGAAGGCGACTATGGGACGGTGGTAGTTAGGTTGGCTGCCCACTACCATTTATCTCTTGCCAGGAATGCTAATGCTGCCTCGTGGAGAAGGTCGTGTGTATCACAGTAAGACGCCCCTCTAATCCTTCGATGAAAGTATGTAATCGTATCTGTATATGAAATGTCAGAGTAATAAAATGTTGAAGTATGAGATGAGGAGAGAGTTTGATGGAGTATTCTAGAAAGGGCAAATTTTGATTTCCTCGCTGTGACCTTAGAAACAAAGAATGAAAGGAACGTGAAAATGAGTTGGTGTGGTGTGAAATGTGTTTGTGTTTGTGTGGAATGAGAAAGGGATAGAAGGATTTGCAATTCTGATGAGTGAGTTGTGGTAGAGGAGCTATGGAGATTTTGGGTGGTGGTGTGAGTACTAGAAGCTAAGGTTAAATTTAGTTTTGAAAATGGTCAAAATCTTGTGTACGTTGCGACATATGGATATTCATCTGAGGGTAATGATTTAAAAGAGTATGATTTTCTGGGATAATCTGTAATGAAGTTTTGGATGGGGGGAATAGGAGATTCAGTTCTTTTGCCACATATCTGCCCACCAAAGGATTTTTTTTTACAGTTTGTTACAACACTCACTTGTGGGACAGAAAGCACCTATTTCAAGGAGGGGTGAGTACTCTCAAAAGTTCACCCTCTTGCGCATTTTTTTTATGTGAGCAAAGAGGCAGAACTTTAAGTGAGGAAGATAAAATTCCACCGAAAATATAGAAAATGGAATCAGAAATTCCACAAATACAGAGGTGGTGGGAAAGAAGGAAGCCCCACAGCAAACTAGCCTGGAGGTAACAAATGTCAACACAATACTCGTTCGCAGATACAGCACCTATTGTGATACGAAGGCATCGTAAAGGTGGTGGTACGCGAGTGATTAAGTATTCCCTTGAGCAGCTTGCGCTGCGGTAACCTATAGAAAACGAATAAGCACCAAACATCGCCTCGCAAAAGATAGAGGTCCAAGTGAAACTGGAAGTAACAGGAACAGTTTATAAGCCTTTGGCCTTTGACCACTCGACCCTGTCCAAAAGCGGGTGAAACCAGAGCCCCCTTCCCCAGATATGAGAGCAGTACCCCATACATGGGCGGATGAGATCTTTGTATAGCGGATGCAACTGAGAAAGGAGGAAAGTCTCACAGTCTAAAAAGAACTTCCAGTTTCTTTGAAGCCACCCTAGAACCGTTGTGATGTGAGGTTTCCAGACATTTTTTTTGTTCATGTTAAGTACCAAGGATGTTTATATTGGTCAAACAGGAGAGACGCAGAACCGTCCGAAAGAGACAGAAGTTAGAAGGTATTTTTTTGGAGAAAGGAGATTTTGTAAAAGTTGGGGTTTTCTAAGAATATGAATTTCCGCAAAAGTTATTTCTATCCAGATCTCGAGAATAAAAATCGGCAAAGATTAAGACGAGAGGTCAGTTCCTAAGAAGTAAACAAGAAGGGAGTAGAATTGATATGAGTTAAAGAATGAAGGGTCGATCCATCGAATATCGAGTGGATAGAGGTAAGAGGTTGCAGGTGGAGAAGCTCATTATAATGAAATGTAGGAAATAAAGTAGGAGAAATAAGACAAAGAACCTGAGAACCCCTTTATTGACAAGAAAAGAAAAAGAAGTCGCCTCATCAACAACAGCGATATTGAGCGATTTGAAAGAAAGCTAGATATCAGTAAGTACAAAGAGAAGGAGGAAAACCCAAAGGAGGGGAGCTTGGGAGCAGTGCCGCGTGCCATACTCGGTCAAATGCTTGGATATGTCAAGCGCCACCCCCCAAGTCTCCCCGTAGTTCTAAGAGGGAAAAAACGGCATAATCGTTAGTAAGAATGTAATATCGCCAGTAAGATCGTCGTGCAACGAAGAAGCCGTAACTGGCGATCGCAAGTGGTTCCAATGAATCTAAAAGTGATGAGAAGGTTTTTCAAAGATCTCTCAGTAGAATACAAGTGAGAGACAGGCGATAGTTAAGCAAGGATCTAAGCAGCGAGCCTTTCCTTTCTTTCCTGGAATACGCCGTTGGACATGTGAGAGCTTCCACACTTGAGCTCGGACGGGAAAGTGCTAAGTATTTCTACGACAATAGAGACTATCAGTCTGAGCCGAGGGCGAAGACTATTAGCCTTTTCAGTTGCCGAGGAATTAGCTATAACACATGACCAGATCGAATAAGAGGAGGAAAGGCAGATTTTATTACATAAGTTGCTAGAGATGAAAGATTTGTTCAGTATGAGAATCAAGGAGGTTAGCGCAATCTTTCCTTTGATATGAAAGCCAGTCTTTGCTCGTACGATAGAGTATACCCTGCACCGATTTCTAGCTGAAATGAAATTAGCGAGAGTGATAGGAGAACGAGAATTTTTCCACAACCACCGATAGGCACTGTCCTCTAGCTCTGAATGGCCTCAGAGAAATAAAGCACGAAATCGAACGCATGGATTATGAGGAAAAAGATTAGTTTTAGAACGGAATGAAATGAGGAAAGAAAATTTACATGAAGAAAGGAATGAACTGCTCATCACCTATCAACGATTACGCTCCCTCTCCTTATCTTTTAAATTCTTTATACATCCATCATTATACCTTATTGAGGTAGCCAATTTGCTATCATCTGCAAACTTGGAACCCTACATTTAAGTCCTGGTCTAAATATTTTATACATGTATGAGGAAAAGCCACTTGACCTAAGAATCGTTACGGACCACAAACATGTCCCCTCATTTCCATTAATAAATACTCTTACTTTTTCATTGATTAACTATTATTATTATATTATTATTATTAATATCAATAATATCATTTATTTATATATTTAATTATTATTATTATTATTAATGTATTATTATTATTATTATTAATTTTATTATTGATTATTATTATTATTTAATTATTATTATTATTATTATTATTGAGACTTAAGAATCAAAAATCGCTAAAAAAATTTCGGGAGGTTGAACCCCTGACCCTCCTGCTACAGCTTATATATATATATATATATATATATATATATATATATATATAATATATATATATATATATATATTATATATATATAGAGAGAGAGAGAGAGAGAGAAAGAAATTTTTAAAATAGTTTTTTTTCAATTAATCGTCATGTCATTGTCATCGGCAAAATTTGCTCTAATCGTCATCGGCAAAAAATTTCATAATCGTCCCATCACTAATATTATATATATATATATATAATATCTATATATATTATATATATATATATATTAATAATATATTTATATATTATATATATATATATATTATATATTATATATATATATATATATATATATATATATATTATATATATATATGCTCGCAATTTCCGTCCTAGCAATAGCATTCCCATTCATCAATTCCACCCCCCTCCTCTCCCTCACCATTCCTCTGCAAACACTCTCCACAGTCCCACTTCTTTCCCTTCCAAGTAGATTCCATGTCGTCCTTCACCCCTCGCCTACTTCCCTTGGCCATTCTGTTTTTTAATACCCACCCTACGAACAATCATATGCCTCGATCACCTCCCCCCATACTGTCCCTTTCGCTTCGTTCTCTCTCACTGTTGCATATTTTCTCTTTCCCTGCCCCGACTATCCCCCGTCCGTCGTCGTTTTCTCTTCCCCACACTCCCTTCTCATCTGGAGCTTGCTCTTCCCTCCTTTCTCCCATTGCTGCTTTCCGGGCTGTTGTAGATTTTTACTAGCTACCCACCTTTAATTTCAGTTGTTCTTCCTTCTTTGGATTCCACTCTTTCGTGCGTACACCGCCCCTCCTCTGTCTGTTGTCTTCATTTTCTTTTCCCCACCCCCTCATTTGACCTTGGCTATGTGAATGCAATAACAATTTTTGGTCAAGACGGCACGTCTCTCCTCTCGCTCTCGTTTGTGTACGCTGAATATGTGCACTCGTTTACGCACACTGAACCAAACTTATTTTACCTGATAGCCGTGCGTACATATATATATATTATATATATATATATATATATAATATTATATATATATATATATATAATATATATATATTATATATATATATAATATATTAACATATATATACTATTTTATATATATAATAATATATATATATATATATATATTATATATATTAATACTCAATCATATCTATCCACTCACCTATCTCTCCACTCAAGACTGAGGTAAGGTGTATAATATGCACTGGAAACAGAAAAGTAGTAGAAGAATATGACACACGTCGAAAAGAAAGCCCAGACTTACCGACCCCCTTATACCTTTTAGTGAGAACTCGTCATAGTCAGAAAATCCACCGTAGAGCTTCACGGGACCGCATTTCTATGTATATTTAATACTTATTTTTTCTTTTTATTTTATTTTACATTTATTATTTTGACCGCGACGGACCTTCACTATTGCAAATCTCGTCAATGTTGTGTTCATCTTCCCCGTGGGCTTAGGTTGTATTTTACATATCAAATTACTCCCCTCAAAAAACCTCCCCGGATATTCACTCCTGTTATGCACCTTTCTTCTCGCATCTGCCAAACTCACATTTCTCTCCTCCAGGCATTCCTTTACTGGCTCAATCCGCTTTTTCTTCGGTCTCCCAGCCGGTCAATTCCCAGCACACACTCCACTATACATCCATTTAACCAACCAACTATCATCCATCCTTTCCACATGACCAAACCATCTCGACATACTTTCATTTATTCTCTCATTTACCCCTTTCTTTACACCAAACACAACTTCTCTAATACGTTCATTTTCTCATAATTTTTTTCTAAGTCTTCTCCACACCTACACTCACTAATTGTCCATCTGAAACAACACACATTGTTCTTTAGATCTATACCTCTTTTTTATTCGCAGGACCATAGTCTCACCCCCTATTACATTAGCACTAAGTAAACACATACCTCAATGTAAGACCTTTGCAGCACTCAAGACTTAGGTCCCTTTGCGTCACCAAAGATTTTACTTTGCACACTAGCCACCTCCTGCCACATTCACGAACTTTCCTACTACTTCGCTGCATCCAATCCCGTTCCTTTTCATCAACATATATCCTAAATAATTTTAAACTCAGACACTTTTTCCACGCTGCTCACATTAACCATAATTTCACACTTGACGGACTATCCCTCAAACTCACACCATAACCTTACCTTATCTACTTCACTTCAAACCCCTCCTTTTACACAACCTACCAAATCTCTCTACAATCCTCTCAACTCTCTTCAGATTCGCCAACAAAACCCAAATCATTCTCATATAATTGGGAGGGAACTCTCCACTGTTTTCCAATCTCCATCATTTTAACATCATCTCCCTGCCTACCTTATGATATACCCCTAATAATTCTTTCATAACCCCATCCATATGCAAATTGAATAACCAAGGAACCTAACATATCCCTGCCTCACTGCCGCTATTAATTTAAACCAATCACTTTTCGACTTCTATTTAATTCCTTACACATGCTTCACTATCGTCATATATACTTTTGATTCACTCAGAAGCTTAACACACCCTAACACCAATATATCACTTAGACACCTGCATAGAGCTCCCTATTAATTCCTAATCATGCTGGAGTGTTTGCAAATTACATAATAACCTATATAAACAATTTTCTTCTCCTCCCTCATTTCACCAAATCATTTGTATTCAATGTGAAAATTTGACACCACACATCCTCTTACCACTTCTACATGCAACTTTCTTCACAATTAGTCCTTCAGTCACTCAATGCACTCTTTCGACCAATACCAGCATTATCTTTCTACAACACTTATAAAAAGCTAATTCCCTATAATACCTACAGTTTACTTTAGCCCCTACCTTATATACAGGGTACTAATATTGCTTCTCCTCAAATTCCTCGAACTAATCCTCTCTCATAACAGCTCCTGTATTAACACCACTTCCAAACAATGCAAATCACACAATCTTTGCATATATATAATATATTAATATATATATATATATATATTTATATATTATATATATTATATATATATATATATATATATATATATATATATATATATATATATAATATATATATATATTATATATTATATATAATATATATAATTTAATATATATACTTATAATAATACTTTACATTCGTAAATGGAAATTTATTTAATATAACATTATAACAAAGAGAGTAAGAAGCCCACATGGGCCATATAAAGTTTACTACCAGGTAGCTTCTTACTGTTTTCTTAATTCTAATGTTCTAAAAATTCAAAAAATATAGCTATGATACATACTAACTACACTACAAACTTTAATAATTTTGTCAGAACAAAAACATGAAGTTTTACTTTAAGTAACTATAAATCCGCCCATTTTTCTTAGTCAATATACAATAAATGATGTTCAAACCATCATATACCTATCCAATTCTTTCTTAAATAATTGCAATCGAGTCACACCAACACCTCATGTGAAGCAAAACCATATACAAATAATTTAACAACCTACGTACTTGCATGAATGTTTTTTTCTTATATCAAGATGAATGCTTTCTTAATTTTCTTATTATGTCCCTCTGGAATCCGTTCCATCGGCTCTATATATGAGAAGAAATTATTTGGTGTCCTGTTTAATCAAATAGATGTAAATATTTGTTGACTGTATCATATCCCTCTGAGAAATCGCCTTTCTCCAGAAAACATTCCTAACTCCTTCAGTCTCTTCCTATACGCTCTTACCTTAAAACCTAGAAATCATTCCTTGTTATTCTCCCCGTTGCACTCTCTCTAGCATATCAAAGTCTTTCTTTAAATAAGGGTCCAAACTTGTGCCAATACCTTTATATTTGGCCTAACATAAGCTATTATACCAGTTTACTTATACTTCCTTGCCTTGTAAACGACATTGCGATTTATTATGCTCATCTTATTAGCTTTATTCCTTGCTTCTAAACACTGGATTGCTACTTTCCCAAATAACTGCTATGAATAACACCTAAAAAATCTTTTTCTTGTGTCCCACAGACACAAGCCAATTAACCATTCTAATCGTAGTTAAACTTTATTGAGTACCTAGGTGAAGAACTTACAACTTTTTAAAGCTATTAAATTTCCTTTGCCACTCTATCTGCTCACGAGAAGAAATTTATCAAGCGATCATTTTGAATCTTTATACATCCTTCACTATTCCTAACTTGAGGTAGTTACTTTGGGTATCATCTGCATTTTAGAAACCTTGCATTTGAAGTCCCAGTGTATAATCATTTATATATGTGAGGAACATAGTGGCCCCCAGCACTGAACCTTGTGGGACACTCACTCTTCACTATTTCCTCCCCAATGGATGAGCTTATTGCCATTTAGTTGGTACACACTGTTTTCTTATTTCACATCCACTCTTTTAATCCAACTGTACCATCTTCACTATACCACATTACATAGAACTTCTCAGCCTTATGTTGGGGAATCTAATCAAAAGCTTTGCTAAAAT
>JABUQX010100115.1:0-46914 GCA_015478945.1 Trachelipus rathkii
ATATATATATATATATATATATATATATATATATATATATACTATATACTCTTATATATATATATATATATATATATATATATGCTTTCTCATATACTATATGTGTGTGTGTGTGTGTGTATTTATGTGTGTGTGTTTGTGATGTGTATGTGTACGATAGTCTTAGAATAATTTTAAAGTTCAATTATTTTAAAGGATATATATATATATATATCTATATATATATATATATATATATACTATATATATAGAAATAAATATATATATATATACTTCTTAAAGTTGCAATACTGCTTATATATATATAAATATATATATATATATATGATATATATTTGCACCATGCATTGAAATCAACTGTTTCAGACCACAGAATTTCAAAAAGTTTTCGTATTGTGTTTCTATAGAAACATAAAAAGAATAATGGATTTTTAGTAAATTTCTCTAAATTTTAATTAGTTCCTAACTATTTTCGTAAGGAAATTTTTTTTTCATAAAATATCACCATTTTATTTAATCAGTTGCAAATATTATTGCCACTGTATTTTAACACTTCTTAAAAGGAAATTAAAGAAGAAAATCTTCTGACATACTGAAGAAATATTTAACCTTTTTTTTTTTTTTTTTTTTTTGAAATATTTTATTTTATAGTCAAAATAATTTTAATGATCCGACTTCGGTTTCGGCTTCCTCCAAACAAAAAGTTTTCCCTCCGACTCGGGCTATTCCTCCTTCCAAAGCCTTATACCTTCGAAGCTCAGGTTTCGCTGACATGATTTCATCTCACAATGGACAAAAATATTATTCTCTTTTATATAGGCGAGACTGGAGGAGACATTTCCACCTCAAAGCTTATATGAAACATTTCTAGTTCTTATTTGCCACAACTCGTTCGCATTATACTTTATCTATTCAAGCCAACAAAATATTTCATGAAACGAAGTATTTGCTAATCTCTCTTCGAGCAATTCCATGAAATAAGAATAAATAAATAATTTACCTGCGCAATATACCTTGCATAGCTATTGATTTTTAACCTAACTTATCATCTTTAAAATATGTGTAAATTAATCTAGAATTTTTATACCTTTTCATTAATCATTTCCATTCTTTATAATATATGTTCTTAAAATCTTCATTATGAACAAAATGGGCCACTTAGTTAAGTGATTTCCAGTTAGAGAACAGCCAACTATCAGCCTTAATTCAATAATATAAAATATTTTTTATAATAAAACAATAATATATAAAAATAAATTTCAAATCATTTGCTGCAACATCAACATTATCATATAGTTATCTACAGTATAAGAACTTGCCTATTATAATATATATAGTTATATATAATATATATATATATTATATATATATATATATATAATATATATATATATATATATAGTATATATATGATATTATTATAATATATATATATATATATATATATATATATATATATATATATTATATTATATTTATTATATATATATAATATATATTATAAGTATTAATAAATATATATTATATTACGGTAATTAATTATATATATATAATATTATATATTATATGTTATATAGTATATATATATATATAATATATTTATATTAATATATATATATTAATTAATACTATTAGTATATAGATATATAATAATAATATATGTAATTATATTAATATTACTTATATGATATATACTATATATATTATATCTATTAATATATATATATTATATATTATATAGATATATAATACAGATGGCGTTATAAATATAGCATTTTAATACTTACATATTATATACACACAATAAACTTTAATAAAATATACTAGTACACATACACAAATTATATTTATATTCTTCAGAGTAGTCTGAAATAATTTGATCTCAAATGAACGCATTATAGCGTAAAAGTATAACGTATATATATATGAAATATATATATATTATATTGAGCGTAATATTATTAGTATAATTATTTAATATATATATATGTTATTATAATTGATAATGTGTTTAATATAGTTATATATATATATTATATACAGTATAGGTATATATGGTTATATATAATAATAGTACTATGTATAGAATTTTATAGCTATATAATTATATTATATTATTATCAGTTTTAATATATACAGTAAGTATATAATTTATATATTATATATATATAATTATACTACTATATAGTACTATATGTACTATATATATATATATATATATATATTATATAAATGATATATTGGTTAGATAATATATTAAGTAATGAATTTAGATAGTATATATAAAGTATATATATATAATATATCTATATAATATATAATATGATATATATTATATAATATATATATGATATGAATATATATTATAGATATAGTACAAAGATATAGTATGTAGTTAATCACTAGTATACTTATAATATATAGTAGGTAATACTAGTTAGTATAGTATTTTATAATAGAATGTATCATATATAAACTATGATATACGATATGACATAATATTTATAGTATATGATAATATATGTTGTGTAAGATCGTAACTAGATAGAGTATAGTGTAAGTAATATATATGAATATGGAAGTACGAGAGAGTCTGAGTTGCAGTATAGTAGAGTAGGAGAGAGAGACAGAGTAACAATTCTCTTTGACATCGTTTCGAAATGAATAGAAGAAGATTTAATGTTTTTTATAAAGGAGGATAAGAATTATCTCAGAATATATATTAACTTTTCAGAGGTAATTTATAACTTTAATTGATATTTAATGTTTAATATTAATTACAGTAATGAAGGATAATTGATAATAATATAAATTTATATATAATAGATAATAATATATAGTTAATAATATAATATATTATATACTACATAATTAAACTAATTATTAATAAGAGGTATAAAATTCTAGACCAAATTATTTCAAATACAAATTTAATCACAAATTAATTAATTAATCTATCTATAAGTACTACAAATATGATAATTTTATAAATATAATTTTAATGTAGAATCATATATATAAAGCAATATATTGTGTATATATATTTAATATTATTGAGGAGATTATATATATATTATTTATATTTCTTTGTATATATTATTTATATAAATTATAATTACATAAATTTATGTATTATTATATCCTATATAATAATCATCATATTAAATACTCATAATTATTACATTATTTAATAATCATATTATCATATATAATATATAATTATAATAATTAGATGAATTAAAAAACTGAACTCTAGCTAGTTATAACTCTGTGAAATATATTCATATATAAATTATTTATTCCTCTCTAGTCAGCACATTATATATACATAATTCATATTATATTAATAATTGATCGCATTATTATGTTCGGATTGACTGGTGAGGATTCATATTAAGCGGTGGTTATTATATATAATATATATATTATTTACCAACTTAAATTTGAACAGCTGAATTATTGATCCAAAATATTAGTAGTAAATTAAAATATATAATAGTAAAGATATTACACGCTTATACTGATATAAAAGTGGCATAGATAAGTTATTTGAAGATCTCATTAGAAATGCTTATCGTTGATTATCTATAAAGAGTTCGATTCCATTGCATTTTGACTACAATTACATACCTATGATTATATATATTTTATAGAATTAGAAAATAGCTGAAGAGGTTATATATATTATTTTAATATGTGAAAGACAGAGTCATGCAAATTTTTACTGAAAATACAATCACAAAATAATACAAAGACATGAAGTGAACAACAGCTATTAATCGCATTAATAGAAAAAATGCTCATGATCTTAGTCTATTTTCTTAGATGTTTCTCACTGAGTATATATGCTGTTTCTTTAATATAGTATTTATTATGAGTACTTATAATTAGTTAGTATAATATTATTATTATTATTATTATCTTAATTCTAGTTATATTAATTATTATTATTATTTTATTGTATATTATTATTATTATTTAATTAAAATATATATTATTATTATTATATAGTTATCTTTATCATTATCTATTATTATTATTTAATTATTATAATTATTATTTTTATTATTATATATTATTAAATTATATATTTTATTTATTATTTTATTATTATTTATTATAATTTCAATCTAGAATATTATATATTCTTACTCTTACTTTACAACAATACTAGCCTATTTATAACACACTATCCTTGCAAAATCCTATACCGAATATATTCTCAGTTACGTCGAGTCGCTTTTTCAGTGAACCTGACTAAATAAAAACCTAATGATTAGCCAGGTTACATTAAGCTAGGGCACCTCCACTTCACTTTCATTCATCACAGATTAATTATCCTATTCCCTCCTACACCGCTTACTACTATTATCTTAATTATTTTTTCTTCATACTACCATTAGTATAGAAATTATTAAAGAGCCAAGGAGACGTACAATCCCTGCCTCACTCCACTGTTGAATATTATTAAGACCATTCATGTCCATTTATACATTTGATTCTTACTACTCGCTCACTATTCGACATACATATTATGTTGATTCACAATTGAAAGCCTACCACCAATACACATACCGCTAACACCTCTCTAAGATATATATTATAGTATATATTAGTATAGTTAATTATAATATATATATATAGTATATATATATATATATCTAATAATAATATAATTATATATTATATATAGTATATATTATTATTAGTATATATATAGTATCTATGATAGTATATATATTAATTATTATTATAATTATATTATATATGTAATATAATTTATAAATATATATGTAATATATTAATATTATATATATAATATATTATATATATATCTATATAATATATAATATTAATATTATATATATTAAGATATTAATTTATTTATATGGATAAATATATATAGTATATTATTATATATATATTATATTAATTTTATTATATAGTATATATATTATATATATATAATATAATTATATATATATATATAATATTATATATATTATATATAATATATCTGTATATATAATAATTGCTATTATAATACTAATATATATATTTTATATATAGGTATAATATAATAATATAGTAATATATATATATATATAGTATTATATTATATATATATATAATTAATATATATTAATATATATATATATTATATTTAGTTTAGCATTTCTTTTTCAAAGAAATAAAACGTCTGTTAAGTATATATCTGTTCATAAAAGTAATTAATTTTATATTCTGTAAATACTATTTCCTTATTTCTTCTCCATCTTCTGTAGTATGAAATCTGTATAGACAGGTATTACTCTCTCAGTATAACAAAGTATACTGTCTAGTTTGAGTCTAATATATTATTTCATAAGTATTTGTAATATAAATATATGAAGCTAGCAATACTAAATTTTTAATTTTAATAGAGCAGCTTTATTAATATATATAATATTTATATATTATTAGTTAAATAAGTATAATAATAGTATAATATATATATATAATATATATATTATATATTATATATAGTAATATATATATATATATATACGTATATACTATATATTATTATATATTAATAGATAATATATATATATAATATATTATTATATAATAATATAGTAATTATCATTATATATATATAATATAATATATGATAATAATTATTATTAATATATTATATATATATATGATATATATAATATGTAATATAAATATATTATAATTATGAATATTAGTATATATAGTATATGTAGATGTGTGTGTGCGATGTGTGTAGGTGTGTAGTTTGATGTGTAGTATGTGTGTGGTGTATGGGTGTGTGTATGTATATAGTCATATTTGCGATGTGATCCTTTCTGGTCTGGCATGGACTCATACATTTTATTTTCTTTCCTTTCAACTTTAAACTCATAATCCCTTGTATTTGATTTTGTGCTTGTTCGTCGTGACAAGTTGTCGCTTATAAGGATTATTTAACTTTGGTCTTCAGACTTCATATAAATATATGCTATGTAGTTTATTTATTGTATTCTATATACGCGGGCGGAATCGATCGGCCAAAATTTGTTATATTATTCGTGAGATATAATAAATTAAGGAATAGATCGTTTTTAGGACTTACTTCTTTATTTGTTTGTTTTATTCATTTTTACAAAAAATGTCAACTCTTAACTTTTTACTTCTTTCTTCTTCTTCTTCTCTTAGTCATCTTCCCATGTCGGACGCTATCCATACAAGTCATTTAATTCCTGATTTGAATTAAAGATTGAGAACTCTTCTTATTATTCTACTTATTTATATATCTGATGTCTGGTTATCTCTAATAGTTATATATAATATACTATACTCTTTTAAAGTTATAATACCTCTCCTAATAACTGACTTTACAAGCACAAATAGTAGATCAAAGTACTTGATATGTATAATTAATATTTTAATCATATGTAATATTAATAAATTATTGTTGTTCGCTCATCTATCTATCTGTATTTGCTGCTATACTGTCAAATATTTGTTCTTACAATTTACTTCTCTCTCTCTCTTTCTTTCTAAAAATCTCTCTCTCTCTATATACTCTAATATTCATCCTCATATACCTATATATACTACTCTATCTTACTATTATATGTTCAGTCAGTACTTAGTTATATATACTTGATATATAATATATTCTATATATTACTATTCTTCGTCTTCACTATCTTTACAACTTAGTTAATACGAAAGTATATTATCTCTGATTGGTTATCACTTCTTCGCTAAAGTTAGTCGAATCATTTTCCTAAACTATGTAGATAGATATTTAGAGGAAACCTCTTAATAAGTCTTACATATCTTATCCTATATATAAATATATATATATTGATCTTACTAATAGTAACACCATATCGAGTATACTTACTATATAGTATTGTTATATACTTATGTCTCCCCCTCAGCCTCTGACTGCCCTCTATTTTCATTTCAGGTTGAATTTGTGGTCACGTTCAGTTAGGACTAAAGTGGTAAGATCATTCGATAAAATTAGTGACTAAGAGACTTTTGAATTTCTAAGCTTATCATTCTTCCGTATATCTTCCCTGGTTCTTTTTATGCACT
This sequence comes from Trachelipus rathkii, assembly GCA_015478945.1. NCBI lineage: Eukaryota > Metazoa > Arthropoda > Malacostraca > Isopoda > Trachelipodidae > Trachelipus > Trachelipus rathkii. The sequence goes on from JABUQX010100115.1 coordinate 7,099, forward strand.
TGTCGAATTTTATTTACCCGGTATGGGAATATATATATAAAATGTATTTTATTTATTTTTAATTTATTTATTTATTATTATGTTATTATATTCAATATAATATATTAAATATAAGTTATTTATTTATGATTTTTTCTTTTTATTATGAAGATAAAGTCAACGTCTTACTATGCTACTGATGTGAATTTTACATACTGGTTTATTCTGACCTATATGAGTATGGTTGCTCTCTTACTGTTCTAACTTATGTCTTAACCATTTTTATATCGTTGATCTCTCGTATAATTGAGGGTATATTGGTGAGACAGAGAAAATCACTAGGTATTGATGTTTTCTTCACGCTGCATCAAAATATCACTCCGATATCGTCTATTCTCAATATTAGTGCCGGTCCTTTTCACGATTTCATCGTTTTGCTATCATGACTCTCGTACTGGATAAGTAATTGATTGCCTTTCTTTCTTCACAGATCCTCAATTCAGTTTTCTGGTCTTTCTCAACTTAATAATCATTCTTTTTCCGAAAGAAACTTATAAACGATTCTCTGTCTTGGTATTGTTCTTATTTTTCTTGTTCTTCTTGAGTGGGATTATATATATCTCTTTTATAATGTTCTAAAGGTATCGCAGCTGGGTGTCGGTTGCGCGGATAGTTCTTTGGGTTAATTGGGTATGATTGTGCTTGATAATTGGGGGTATCTAAAGGTCATCCAGTTCTCTGCACATGACGAACAATCTCAGTGGTTTGCTTTCACTACAATCCATTGATTTGGTTCGTGACTCCGAGCTTCGTCTTAATTGCAAATCCTTCTAACTCTGGCCTCTTCAGCGTTATTGAGACTCTTTATCATCTTAACACTCGCATTTCCGCAGCTTCTATCTTACTCTTCTGCATCGTGTGTTATACAACCAATTCGACTCCGTATAGGTATATTGGGTCGTGAGGATAGTTGTAATATATGAGGTCACTTTACCGTCTATGCATGCTCCTCTCCTGCCATCATAATGGGTACAAACATTCATTCTTGAATATTTATGTTTTCTTTCTCAGTTCCGTGAATCTCAAGCTTTGTTATTGGAATAATTAGCTTCGCTAGTATAATGTTGATATCGTGTACGGTCACGTACCATATGTATCTTCCATCCCATATCTTCGCGTGTTAATCGACCTGTCTCGATATGTATATTTCGCGTCTTCTCGCCTGTTTATTTTCATTCCCACTAAAAAAATTGTCTCTTCTTTATTCCGTATGCAGGGTCTTCCATCACAATCCACAATCTCTCTCTTTGTTAATTTGTAGTAAGCAGTAGTTATAATGCGTTTTCATGTAAAACTTTTTGGTTATTAAATTGACTATCTTATATACGGATTAAAAACAAAGACCTTTTAAGTGTGCAGATAAACTCTCTCTATTTCGGACCTGAATCGCGATGTTGGCTATTATATCTGTCCCAATATCTTCCGCTCTAATTTCTCCGACATGATTTCTTTCTTCTTATTGATCTCAGTCGTATATTTTATATTGCTGCTCTCAAACAGCAGGCACTAGTTTGCTACTGGTATTTCTGGAATTGCTTTACTAATATCACAGTACTGTTATACTACATCAGCTAATATGTACGTGGGCACACACAAAGGCTACAGCCTTGAGATTTACTTTAATCAGAAATTTAGATGTGGGAGATTGAGCCAAAAACAAATACTCCAACAGATCAGGCACAAGGCTCTTAAATACTTGGTTCTTGCGATTTTGTCGCCTTTAGAACTATTGCAGCCATGACAGTATTAGCCTTTGAAAGATTCCGCGACTTCCAGTTTTTGTTGAGAGAAATAGCGAACAAGTTGCCTTGTGATATAGAGGTTTTGCACGTAATAAAAGGCACCTTAAGCACGAAGGTGATCTGGGGTCTAAGAGACTTAGAGAAAGGTATTCGTTGCTCCTAGTGAAATTAAGTAATAATAACAAACTATCCTGGAAGCGGGTTATTAATTTTGACATGAATCGTCGATCGCATGGTTTAGGTCTATTGAATTTCGTGAGTCTATTAATCAATGATAAACAATTAAGAGAAGAGTGTAGTCTAACTAATTGGAACTCGTATAGTGATTATCAAATTTGTCACACTTTATCATCCCGTTTTATTACTGAGATATATGCTATTTAAACATTTGACCTTAATGGATTAATGATGAGCTCATTTTATTAAAAGGTTTATGGGAGTAATATATTAATCAAATTAACTTCCAACAAATAAATTATACTAAGGGATCAAGTCTAAACATATCGGTCAGTTAACTATTATAAAGATTATTATAATTATATTTAAAATACTTACATTCATATTAGATTATATACATAGCTTCCCTTATATTTGTAATTGTCATTTAGTTATTATAATTAATAATTATAACATACGGAAAATAAATATCTTGAATTGTAAATAGTTTAATATTTAAGAGAGCATAGTAAGTATTAGTAGATCACATATTGAGGATAGTCATATTATATATATTATTTTCTATGAGAAATACATGGAGATGCTGCCCCTGATTGGGTGGTGATGTCATGCTAAATGAGGAGGGTATCGGCTAGAAGGCTTTGTAAGCAGGGTCTTTACCTCGAAGAGGGGTACGTGCTGCATTTGAGAGAGGAGAGAAGTACGCTTGAACGGGGTTTAGAGAAGCTAAAAGGAGCGACTAGACGACCGTTCGGGTATTACGACGTCTGAAGGATTAATCCAACCCTTCAGAGGGAGGGATGAGCTAAGCAGGTTATTGATCAGGAAGGGAAGATGTAGTGACTGTTATAAGATTACAGTCTGTTAAGAAAAAGCATGTGTATATTCATAAGGATTAGGTCATTATAGTATAGTAATTGTTAAACTAGTAAGTAGATAGTGGAGAAAGTTACTAGGAGAGATTGATCTTAGAGAAATGATGCATTTTTTGGTAAGTATAATTACTGTCTAAAGACGTGTGGTTTTAATATGATAAGGATGTGAGCCTAGGATTAAGTTATATTTGATTGAGTATATGTAGGTTTGCCCTAATTTATGCTATGCTACGTTTTAATTAATATGATTAAATGATGTTATTACTACTTCGAAGCGAGTGACGACTTGATTGAAAGATAGGTAATTAGGAGTGAATTTTTTAGGTATATAGCAAATATCGCTTTCATATATGTTAAATAGATATATTTATTATAATAGCAATTTGATTATTTTAAACGGACAAATGACTTGAAAAACTTGCAATATTTTGAAAAGCTATCATCTTATTAGAAATTAAAATATGATAGAGATTTCGTTATTTTTGGCCATAGTTTTTTTTGTTAATTAAAACATCGTGATTAATGTATAACTGATGGTGATACTGTGTTCACTTTCTATTAATGTTTGATCGGTGCCTGTAAAAGTAGCTTAGTTTGTGTACCTTATATGTTTTTATTTTGCAGTATGATGCTATAGTTTACGCTTATAAGTGAAGAGTAATATACTAGATGTAATAAGAATTTTTAATAGACAGTTGATGCGTGATGAATAGATGATAGTGTTGTAGAGGTGGTTGTTTTTGTTATCTTGGTCGTGTTTCGGATTGTTAGAAGTGTCATATTTCATTATCATTCTATGTTTAATATATGATTCTATTAACATAAGTATTATTATGCGGTTGTTGTGGCTATGCATCTTGCAACAGATTACATGTTCTTTTCTAAGGAAGAGTACTATAACATTTATGTCTTAGACTTCATTTATTTCCTTTATTTATAAATAACGTAAATATATATTTATTTCGAGTAATTTGAAACAAGAAATTAGATTGAGCTGGTTACTATTTTTTTTTATAAGTTTTTAATATAAACCAATTTATACTGAGGCTCTGGTTAACTATTGTCTATTATTTTTTATTAGATGTTTATTTGATACTTTTATTTATATTTATAGATATAATAAATATATTTGTGATTACAGGAGCCGGGTGCCTTATTCATTGTCAATATTAGGTACCCTATCCTTATATATTAATTTGATGTCTGTTCATTTTTTAATATGATATAATCTATATCTTATATAATTTTATATTTTTTTATAGAGGTATAGGTTGTGTCTTATCTGTATACATTATGCTAAATGTATACGGTTTTGTTTTAATTTACTTAGCGTATATTTTAAATTCTTCGTTAGATTTACTTTGTTTAAATATATAGTGATATTTTCTTTCCTATTATTATACATTGCATATAATATGATAAATACACTAACTTGATATTATACTTTGTTTAATATTTTTTTTAGTTTTTATTTTTGTATTTGTTTTACTTTTCTATTTTTTTATTTTTTATTAGTTTTTATTAAAAATTTTTTATTTGTTTTAATTTATTTTTTTTTTAGTTATCTATATCTTTAAATTTTTAATTTATTTATTTAAAACTTAAATAACTCTTTTAATATTATGTCATATGATTTTGTTTAGAAATTAAATTTGAGTTTAATATTGTGCTTATATTATTTTTATTATTTTGATATTCTTCCTGAAATTTATTTTTACAGTTATATATATTTTAGTAAAAATTAAATAATTATAGTATTTTCATTTTTATTAAGTATTTTTATTATTTTTAATTTTTTTCTCTTCCTTCATCATATTCTTTGGTTTCATTTGGCTTTTTTTTTTTTTCTTTTTTCTTTTTACGGTTTGTGTGTGTGTGGGTGTAGGTTGGGTGTGTTTGTGTTGTGTGTGGTTGGTGTGTGTGTTGTGTGTGTTTTCTTTTGTTTCAATATTATACATAAGTTATTTCGTTTATTATTTCTGCATCTTGCACCGCTTGTTTTTCCGTGCGTCCATTTATGTTTTCAAATCTACTTTTTTTTATTTACTTACTCCTCTTTTTATTTTTTTATCTAGTTTCTCAACTTGCTTTCATTTACTGTTCTTTTTTTTTGTATTTTTTACTTTCTTTTTTGGTGTTCCTTCATCTGTCTTTCCTTTTTCTTTTTCTTTTTTTTTTTCCCTTTCTTGTTCCTCCCTTTTCTTTTTCTTTTATTCCTTTTTTTCTTGTATCCTTTTTTAATATTCCTGTCTTTTTTAATTTATCTTTCCAGTAATTTTATTACTCCTTTTTTTTACTTTACTGTTTATCTATTACCAAGCCTATAAATATCGTAATTTAATTTTCAAACACATTCGTTTTTTATTTCTTTTTCCTTTGTTCTTTTCTTTTAGTACGATAGTAACTTGTGTTTTTTTTTTTGAGATTATGTTAGTTTGTTGTTGGGTGTGTGGGGATTTGTGTTGGATGTGTTGGTGGGTGATTTGGTAGTTGTGTTGTTGATCGGGTAGTATCGGATTTTGGATGTCCGTTTCTTTGTGCGCTTGCTCGTTGTTTGTGTTTATTTGGTGAGTGTTTTGTAGTTTTTTTTTGTTGTCTTTATTTTTATGCTAGGATTAATCTTAGTATATATATATATTTATTTTTAAGCTATTGTTTTGGCTGGAGTTATTATATATATATATATGTATTATATTATTATAGTCTTATTAGCTATTCCAAATTCGTTTTAAACATTATGTTGTAATAATGGGCTTCTAATACGTATATATTCTATATATTAATATATATGATACACCTTTTTAGTATATGTGCATACACCTTAAGGGGGTGTAGGAGGTGTCTGTATTTTTTACCTGCTTCCGTCTTGAGAATATTTATGGGTATGTTAGTTATATATCTATATTATATTTTTATCGTTAACCTACCTACTATACTAAACATATTACTTATGTATTACGATTAATTACTAATGCTTATAAGATTTTAGAGTATTTTGTAACAGTGAGGGTTATAGTATTGGTATACATATGCTTACTCTTATGATTTGAATTTTTACGTGATATCTTTAGGTGAATTCAAGTATTATACATAAATGTATATCAATTATTATGTAATACGTCTATATGTTTGTTAGGCTATCACTTAACATTTAAGATATATTCTAAATCGCTTTATTATGTACGAATTTACTAATTTATCCGTGAGTCATCTTCTCGGAATGGTAAACTATTATTAGAATACTTATGAAGATCTCGGGTTTTAATTAATTTATATTATGAACATTATTACTTGATTGTAGTCGGCAGTTAATGTTAGTCACATTATATTAGTATAGTTGATATTGATTTAAATGAAGGTGTAACGGTATTGGTTAATATCATAAAAGATTATGATCTGATCCTTATTTAGGTTCTGATAAGCAAAAAGTGGCTCAGATGAGATAAATTTTATGGCGCTGGAGGGCCGAGGAAGCCTGGGGCGTTGTATTGAAATTTTTAGTGTCTGAGTGCTATTATGTGTTCGTAGCGGAGCCGGAGTCTCCGGCGGGACGATGAGAATTTTTTCAAGTTAGTATTTGGACAGGATATAATTAAATATAATAATCAACATAATCTATTTGAATTCTATTAATACACTATGATTGTATATTAGAATCATATAAGTATATGTTCACTGTTAGGGAAGAAGCTGCAACTGTTGTTATAACGGATTTTGTTTATAATAAAGATGAGGTAAAAGAATATAAAAATATTAGTATTGATGAAGCGCTTTCTTTAAAGTTGAATGCGCATATTTTAGTGGATTAATTACAAGTTGATATTGATGAAATATTTTTGTATTGATGAACATAGCTTTATTATAACGAAGAAAAAAATTCGTATTAAGTATCATGAGCAAATAAGAGAAAGAAAATTTTCGTATATAGCTATATATTATTTTGACATGGATTGTGTATTGCGACCCCAAAACGTTTGGCACGTTAGAACTGCCTGCCTTCGAGTGACCGGAGGTGCGTGGACTCTAATAGTACGCTCAAGTACCTTGGTGATAGCAGTAAATTCACATCCCTTTAGTAGTGACATTACTTGAAGAGGGCTAAAGCCAAAGAGGCCGATTATTTATTACTACCTTAATTGATACCATTGTTGTTATGGGAAATTTAAAGAATATCATTAACTAAAATTCAACAGTAAAACCCAAAGCCAGAAGAGGATGTTCAAATAATAAGTATTTCATATGAACAGAAACCTTTAGCTTGATCAATTGGCTGAAGAAAGAACATGAACATGCTATTATTTAACGAAGAAAAAAATTCTGATTGTTCATGAGCAAAATGTGGCTCGAAAAAAGAAAACATAGATATCACAGAAGCAGATGATGATCATGTCCATCCATATCATCACTTCTACCTCTATGTAAAATGCTTTCTTTTAAGAAACAACTGTTTTGAAAATTATAGTTAAAACAAAGATTTGGGAAATTAATGGTAGAAAATCACAGAAAGTTCATTTTCATTTTGGGGAATTGATTGTGTGACATACTGCATTTTCCTTTTGTGAAGATCAATTGGATTTAAGAGATTATAAATCAACGTACGTCAACAGATATAACATATCCTATCAAGGAGGTAACTTTTCAGAAAAGATTATCCCAACACTATGTATAAAGGGGTAAAGAACAAATATCACTTCAGCTGCAAGAAATTCGAAGCATGGATCAATAAACATCATTTATTTTGGGACTTGCTCATGTAACACTGAAAGCTTTAAATTAAGTGTGTCAAGGGCAATTTGTGGATTGGATAAGGATTTTCGAAGGTAGAGTGGAATACAATTCTAGTAGTTTTTTAGGTGTTTTGATCTCATATCACACAGAAAAATTGTTATAAAAAGTGAGGAAATACTTAAGGAGAGGAATTTAAACAAAATTAAAATAAATTCATGTTGTCGCTAATAGATAAGTGTCACCAAAAGTGACATTTACAAAAGGGATGATGGGAGCGACTAGGTGTCAGATATAATGAGACATGCTTTAGTTCATTATCTTAACAGGCATAGTATGACCTATATGATGCTATCGTTTTCCTCTCAAAATGCATTTAAGAGTTTATTTTTTATGTAGGGAAATTGTAGTTCATTTTAGTAGATCACCAAGAACAAGTAATTATTTCAGAAAGCACAATTAACATAGTTTATCTCTATCTTACTACTAACTTTAAAAAACAATATATAGCTTCTTTAACCACACTTACCTAAAGATGACTCCAATTAATAAAAAAAAAAAATTCATTAACAATAGTATACAATATAGTCTTACTCAGAGTTATTATTTCACCATTTGGCACATTTATGGGCCTATGCCACATGAAAAGAAATTAAAAGATTAGTAAAGAGGAACCACAACAAGCAGAAAAAAGGATTTAAAAATGACTCGAGTGGTAAGTATACTAAGCATATGAAAACCTACAAAGATCCACTAAGGAGAAATTCATTATAAAGAAACCATCTTACATTAATCGCAATATAAAATTTAACACCAGAAACTGTTGGAACAATGATCTGAGCTCCCCTTCGCCATATACATGTAAGTATAAGCATAGCTGTTAAGACAGTGGGCAGAAAATTGGACAGAATAAGGTTGAGACTTGAGACCATTGATAGAGTAAGATAAAGAAAAAAAAGTATATTATACAGAGTTGTTTGACTACTTTAAGGTCTCTCTCTCATTACACATTTCTATTTGCTGGATCATGGCAGCAAAAGAAAAAACAAATACAATAAGACCTCAGGATTTTCACATCCATCCTCCACGGCTCTCTTCCCTTTTGTTTATAAAACGAAGCTTATTTAACGATTTGTAAAATTTAAAACTAATAATAAGGTATGACTAGCAAAGAGAAAAGATACAATAAGTACAGTGTAACCAAGAATACAATACATATTAAATGAGTAAACAATAAAAGACTACCTGACTAATAAATTAAAGCCAGTATCGTAATTACTTAGCGCACTAACTATTAAAATTTTGTCAAAATTATACTCAATTAGGCAAAATCACATTTTAAAATTATTTGGCAGGTTAGCAATGTAACAATTATTACTTATAATTAAGGAATGCATAATTATTATTTAGATAATGCGTAAAACAAACAACAATAATTTGATACCATAAACCACTGTATTATCTTTGTAACCACGATTGGAAATATCTGGTCAGAATTACTATTTAAATTAAATGTTTTACCTAAAAATATTGTTTTTTTTTTTTGTTTTCTGGTATTTTAATTTTTTTAAATGTTCTTTTCAAAATTAAATTTCATCTGACAAGTATTTTCCGAACTGAAACGAAATGAAGATAATTCAAATACTGAAAATTTCTTTCCTGTTCGATACTATAAAATTTTCATAATGCCACTCAACATTATAACTAATAATTTCGGCTAAATAAACAATGATGACCAGATAAAGCAAAAAAAAATTTCAAACCCCCAGACTACGCTAAACCCAAATTTACAAAAGGAAACATCCAACTGTTCGACAATTTTCTTATTTAAAATATAAATATTCTAAACATCTACTTTTAAAAGCAGGAAGTGGGTAAATATTGGTCTTATTTCAATAGAAACTTCATACAATATATGAATGATATCACATACTTGAATCATCTTTATTAAAAGCGATAGGATCATTTAGCTTTAGCTTTGGAAACACTCCTATCAGCAACATCAATATTTGCCAGATTTATTGCAGCATAATAACCTTGCATAAGAGCTAGAATTGATTTAACAATAGCAATAGGAAAACAGAGCCACAACAACAACCTAAATACTCCTAGACCAAACAATATATTTGGGCCTTCAGTAAAATTAAGCAAGTACAACATTGAGTAAAATAATTCATTTCCAGCGCAAAGCGTGAAGAGAAGAGGTCTAGAGGTGTAGTAAATTTTTAGCAAAGGATTGACGTTTGCTTCACCTGCTTTATGACTCGTCTGCCCAGAAAGTAAGGTTCTGAAAAATAATACACAGAATGAGAGGTAAACTTACGATATTTATCCGCACTATTAGTCATAATTTAAATTATATTGAATAAAATGGCTGTAAAATAAATAAAACTAAATAATTTCTATTTTTTTTCAGAACCAGGCACAGTTCATAAAAGTAATTTTTTTCTATACACTTTTGAACTAATATAACTACACGTTTATTATCCACAATTTAATAATGCTAGCTTCGTTATATAACTTTAATTGACTTTATTAAATCTCAACACCTAATAATACTGTATCCGTTTTGCTACAACTGTCTTTCCAACTCTATAAGTCGAAGTAACTGTAACGGAACACAAATGTTAGTTCCTCAGTATTTTCATTATCCCGTTTTAATCAAATTTTTCAAAAAGAATTCTTTAATAAATTAAGGAAATATTTTGTTGCAGAAGACATTAGACTACCTATGGATACTGAGTTTTTATTCTTAAAAGTTCACAAGTCTTCAGATAAAAAAGAGAAATCGGTCTGTGATGAACAACAAAGATTACGTTTGTATTTAACTACATAAAATAATATTTTTTTTAATTTGAGTTTGTGAACATTGGGACCACGACCAATGTATATTAAAAAAAGGCTAATACTGTATTAGTAGCACTAACAAAGAGAAAGTTCCTACCGCGAAACGAGAAAAAACACTGTAACTATAAGGTTTATAATTTTAATACAAGATGTTCAGGCCTCAATGGAGGAACACAAAACTTTGTCACTCGTCAAAAGTGATGGGATCAAGATAAAATATTGCAAAGACAATCCATAAAGGAATAGTAACATAATATAAGGGGAAGAAATTTGGAGTCGATGCCTGAGATGGCGTCGTTAACCCACACAAATATATGAGTGACACTATGGTAAGGAAGGACTCACAGCGAAGAACAAAGCGAATATGGATGGGGTGGGGGTGCTCTTTCATGCAAGTGAAGCGCATGAGTGAGATCTGAGTGTGTCCCAATTCGAAACGGCCGCGAGGAACCGCCTACGTGGCGGCGAACTCCATTGGCAAGATTAACGCCCAGTGACATGAACCTTATGAGGGTTTAACATTTTGCAGCTGGCGCACGAAGACCTCTGCCCAACACTGTCCTACCAGAATGAGAGGAAACCATGACGGATACTCGTAGTAAAAATCCCGTCGAAGAAGAGCCGCCAACAGATAGCTCCCCATTGAAGCTTCGTCTTAGTTACCCCCTGTCTATCACGTTTGCTTCTTCTTATCAGCACTCTCTCGTCCATAGACACCCACATGGAAGGGCACCAAACAGAAGGCAATTGTTTTCTCTCTTCATTTGAACAAAGCTGATATGATCTTTTGCATTGGCTGAGAACCAAAGATTCTTGTTGACCGTTCAAAGCAGTGCCAAGAGAGGTTTTCTATAAAAGTTCGATAAGACAGTAAATAATTAAAGGTCTAGTGGAGTTGCTAATTCTGCCAATCAGTCATAACCAACGCTATTAAGATCAGCCGAGCAGATGACGTATAGGTTGGCCCAGGTGTGGAAGAAATGGTGAGACGTCCGGTAAGACAGCTGATGCTCCATTCTAACCATCCATCTGAGAACTCATTAGTGTAAGACAGGTGTCGAGAAATGTGAATCTCATTAATGGGAACATAAAGGAACGCCCTCAACTTTGCCAGATGTTGCTTCAGCTTTGTTTACGGACTGTATCGAACATACAGTAGGTTTCGGTGATAAACCCATTCCGTATGAACGTTGTCGACAGTGTAACGCAAATCGATCGCAAAGGCAAAGCACAGAATAATAAAAAAAAATGTAGCATAGAAAGCCCCCTTTTACGTCTTACTTAAACAACCGGCCAGTGAGGAACTCCGTAGCAATCAGAAAACATTGACCATACGTTTCACGAGACCGCGAAGGACCCTTACAGTGGTATCAGTCGACTCAATCGGGGTTCATCCCCCCCAGGGGGCCCAAAAAAAAAAAGACACCCCCCCCCCCCACAACCCCCAAACAACACCCTCTTCACAAAAACCCCGCCATTCACTCTGTTCTACCTCTCTCTTTTCGCCTCTGCCAAACTCTTATTTCTCTCCTTCAGGCATTCCTTTACTGACTCGATTCACTTCTCTTTGGGTCTCGCCAGTCGGTTGCGATATCCACACACTCACCTAATATATCCCAAACAGACTATCATCCCATCCTTTCTAATAAAACTAAATCATCTCAATGTAACTCTTGTTATTATTGAGCTTAAGGGCCTTCTTCACACCACACTTCCTAATGCGTTCATATCCTCCTTTTATAGATTCATCTCACACCTAACACCCCCTAAGATTGTCTACCTGAAACTTTGTACCTTAGGTCTAAGCCTCTTATTCCAGACTATAGTTCACTAGCATGTATTAACACAGTTAACAACATACCTCATGTAAAACACTAGCACTCAAGACTTAGGCCTTTCACATCCACCAAGGATTTAATTGGCACTAGCCACCTTCTTTCTACATCGCATCATGCACGTTCCCTTTTCATCCACAATAATCCTAAATATAAAACTCGGTACTTGATCCAGATTGCCACAATCTACATGAACTCACGACCGCGGACTCTCCTCACTCACTACGCATAACCTTACTCTTATCTACATTTACTTCAAACCACACCTTTTACAAACTCCAATCCCCTCTATCAATCCTCTCAAACTCTTCAGAGTCACCACACAAAAACAAAATCTAACAAACAACTACGAAGTGTTCCCTCCAACTCTCTTAACATCCATTTCAACATCTTCCCCTGCCACCCTCACCTCTTATTTCTTTCATAACCCCATTCATATATAAATTAAATAACGAAGGAGACATAACAAATCACCTGCCTCACTCCACTTTTAATAATAAACCATAACTTTCCATTGCGCTTATATTATAATAATAATAATAAAATAATAATAATAATAATACATAATAATAATAATATAATAGAGGGAGTATAGTTCCAAGGGAATGGAGGAGAACAGTAATAGTAATCACTTAAATAAGGTAAGGGAAAAGGGGAACTGTAGAAATTATGGAATAAGTTTTATCGAGTGTTGTAGGAAGGTATATGCTGGTTAATTGGTCGAAAGAGTGCGTCCGAGTGACTGAAGGACTGATTGGTGAAAGAACAGGGTGCGTTTAGGATAAGTGGTAGAGGATGTGAGATCAAATCTTTACATATGAAACCAATGATTGAGAAATGAGGGAGAAGAAGAATAAAATTGTTATTTAGGTTTATGGAATTGCAACAGGCGTATGATAGAGTTAATAGGGAAGCGTTAGGGCAGGTGAGTGATATATGGTGTCTGGTGGTAGGCTTCTGAATGGAATTCAAAGTATGTATGCGATAGGTGAAGAGTATGTATACCATATGGTGTCAATGGTGATTGTTTAGGATTAATAGCGGAGTTGAGGCAGGGATGTATTTATTCTCCTTGGTTATTCAATTTGGTATATGGATGGGGTTAAGTGAAAGAATTCGGGGCGGGGACGGGGCCAAAAAAAGAAAAAAAATGGGGGGGGGTTGGGGTTTTTAGTTTAGGAGAAGAATGATGGAGATTGGAGATGAGTGAGGGTGCCTACCTATTATAGCGGATAATTTGGTTTTGTGTTCGAATCTGAGAGTTTGAGAAGGAATTGGTGAGAATTGGCAGGTTACGTAAAAGGAGGGTTTGAAGTAAACGGTAGATAAGAGTAAGGTTAATGAGTAAGGACAGTTCTCGGTTGTGAAGTTATGGTAAGATGGTGAGACAACTGGAACAAGTGTCTGAGTTTAAAATAATTTGGCTATATGTTGATGAGAAAGGGAACGGATGATGCAGAGTGTATAGGAAAGTTTGATGGACTAGGAAGTTCTGGTGGCAATAAATCGTTTTGGTGAATGAAAGGGACTAAGTCTTGGGAGTGCGCTAGGTCTTACATGAGGAGTATGTTGTTACCTGTGTTATTTGCATAGTAGTGAACTTGAGGCCGGTATAGATCTAAATAAAGTTCAATGTGTTCAGATGGACAATTAGGGGCATATTAGGTGTGAAGAAGAATTGAAATAAATGAGGAATGAAACGTATTAGGAGAGTTATGTTGTGTGAAAAAGGGTAAATGGAAGAATAAAAGTGAAGTATGGTTTGAGATGTTTGGTCCATGTGGAAAGAATGAATTGATAGTCGTTGGTTAAGCGGATGATGTGGCGAGTGTGTTGGGAACTTCGATCGCCTGGGAGACCGAAAGAAAGTGGATTGAGTCGGTGAAAGAGAGGGATCGAGGAGAAGAAATGTGAGTTTGGCAGAGGCGAGAAAAAGGTGCAATATAGAAGTGAACTGGCGGGGATTGTGAGGGGGTATGGTTGTAGGCCTACCTGGGCCAAAGGATGAACCCATTACAATTGACGATCTACCATGTGAGGGTTCAATCGCTCATGAAGCTTCAAGGGTAGAATTTTCTGACATGCGATGAGTTCATCACTAATTAATGGTACTGAGAGGCGGTAAGTTTGGGCTTTCTTTTCGACATTATGTCATTCTTCTACTGCTTTTTCTTTCTCCGATGCTCGCCACGCAACCTTACCTCCCATTCTTGGGAGAAATTGAAGAAGAAAAAGAAAAGATAATAATAATAATAATAATAATATTTTATTTTTTCATTTTTTTTGGAGTGGATGCCCACAGATTCTCCAACAGCAACAGATGCGGGCTAGACCGTGTAGCAAAAACTAAGAAGGGAAACCCTAAAAAGAAAGAGGAACAAGGCTGAGATGAGAGGATCTATACAAGATGTTTCAGTTCCAGAGGAAGGTAATGACATCACTACGAATGAGATGATTCGATAAGATGTGCTGAAGGGCGATGCTGAAGAGGGTAGAGTAGCACGCAGGATAATATAATAATAATAATATAATAATAAAAATTTTTTTTTTTTAGTGATGTCACTCTCAGCACACAGAACATGGCGATACAGAGCTCGATCCTTGCAGCTTGGGAACTCCAAAATGGAAGGAAAGAGGAACATGGCTGATGATGCTGTAGAGCCTAATACAAGAATGTCAGATCCTAAGAGCGCCAAAAACGCGATATCCTTAACGAAAGTGAAAGATTCGATAAGATGTATTGAAGTGAGATGCCTAAGAGCGGAGGGAAATAGATAGGACCATCAAGGGAAGAGCTGCTTCGAAGGGTTCGAGATGCCATGCAATTCCTACAAAGATATGAACGACTGTGAGAGGACAATTGGAGAAGCAAAACGGGCAGGTGAGGTAAATAAATAATAATAATAATATCACATCAAGTAATAATTTATTAATAATATAATAATAATAATATAGAGCAAAAATAAAAACAATGACAATAATATCAGAAAAACTAACAAAAATAATAATAAGAATAACAATGACATAAAAATAAGACTATAACGTACGATGAAGGGGAATCACCTGAACGAAAAAGAGAGGAAAAGTCAGACAAGCATTAAGGTACAGGTCTCTTCGATAAACTTCGGGGAAGTATCCAGAGCCCCCCACACACCACGACACAGGTGTACAACGTTAACAAGGGGGGAGGGAATAATGATAATAATTAAGCCTGGATAAAGGTCACTATACCTTTGCCATAGAAATGCTATGCATGCTCGAATTTCCTGTACTGGCACAACCAGATCTGGAGAACCGAAAGGGATAGCATGCTGCTGACGATGATAATATATACTATGCATTAATTTCCTCCGTTTACACACCACCCAGGTTGGATCCGTAAAAAAATTTTGCCAGTTTTCCCAAGAAAATTGAAATTATCGTGGCCTTCTAGCTCCAGCTCTTGACCTTATATTTCTATGTACAATTACTTTTTCCTGATCTTTCTCTTTCCCAAGACTGCGATACACATACACTGGAAACAGACAAGACAGTAGAAGAGCCCGTACAGTTAAGAAAAAATCCAACGGAACTTCACAGGACGTCGACTGACCATCACCCGTGGTATCCTATTGCAAAGGTCATCCCTTGGGCCAAGCCCACAACCATACTTCTCCATAAACACCCCGCAATTCAGCTGACTTATTAAATGCCCCTTTCTTTCGCCCTTCAAACACAAATTCCTTACTGTCAGTTCCACTTTTCGCTTCAGCAGCGGAGGTCTATTTCCAGAACACTCACATCACGGTACAATACCGCTTAAACCACGACTACCAACTCTTACAATGACCAAACATCTAAAAACACTCACGTTTATCTCTCTCATTTAGCCTTTCTTCATGTCACATAACTCCCTACCACACACCCAAAGCCCACGTTCATATCCTCATTATCATTCCTTCTCACAACCTAACAACGCCCCCTAAGATTGTCCATCTGATCAGATTGGGGTCTTAGATCTATCTCATTTTTCACTACTCATAGTTTCACTACTATACATTAAAACGCAATAACACATACATTCAAAGCAAAAATTCTAGCGCATTCAGACATTTGTCCTTTGCTTACCCGTCTAATTGCAACCAACCACCTTCCTACCATTTAGAAATTTGCTAACTATACCTCCCCCCTTTGTTAAGAAATCCATTCCCCCCAAATTCCCGTTCCTCCAACATATAGCTAAATATTAAACGCGATACTTGTACAATTGCTCCCATAAAAACAATAAAGTCACGATCTCGGACTCTCTCATCACTTCCATCACATTACTCTTATCACATCTTACTTTCAAATCCTCCTTTCACACCTTCTGCCAAACCCAACTAACCAATTCCTTTCAAACTTTTTCAGATACACACATAACAAATCAACAAGCGTACAATAAGAGGTACCCTCCACACTCATTCCATTCTCCATCAGTCTACTACACTGTCACCCCTACCTTTAATTTTTTCATCACTCCATTCCTTATACAAAATTAAATAGCCAAAAGAGACCTAACACATCCCCCTTGCCTCCTAATAAATCATTCACTTTGCACTCCATTTATTCTTACAGCACGCTTCACTATCGCATGCATGCTTTTTGATTTTTCATTCAGAGCCTACAAACAACACCATATATCACTAACACCGCCACAGAGCTTCCACTATTAATCCTGATCATACGACTGTTGCAAAGTCCATAAAACCTAAATACAAGTTATTCTTCTCTCTCATATGAATGTTTCCAATGTGAAAATTTTATCTATATATCCTCTACCACCTCCAAATGCACCTTGTCCTTCACTAAATGTTAAATTTGATCTACACATCCTCTACACTTTGCAATGAATATTGTTCTTGGCTAATCAGCCCTCACTCAACCAAAATACCAAAATACAAAAATATATACTAACAACAAAACACAAACTAATTCCCCTAACTCACTTACCAGTTAATAAATGCTACAATACTGGCTCTCGCTCCAATCCTTACGAACAATAAACGCCTTGTTACAGGCAATTTCATGTATCAGTGCAATTAGCAATGCTCGCCTACGCATTCTTGATCATTCAATAGTAATCCCATCTATACCCCACCCTTCACCTCATCCCCCAAAATAACCTATTCCTTCTCACTAATTAAACCCCTACCACAAGGTGTTCCGCAACCGTCCTCTTCAATGTAGTAGTCACTCTTATGCAGAATTTTTCGAAAGTGTTCCTCCACACAATCACTCCAATCAGCGAAAGTACCGATCCTGATTCATTATTTGATGTCTATGAAGATTCACCTTATTTCTTTCTTACACCTTTCCGCACTCCTTGCACAGACGAGTGCTTCCTATTCCCTTTTAAGACCTCCATTCATCCTCCTTCCAAATTGTTCTCATTTACCTCATTACCTAGCAGATCCTTTTAGGGGCCGTAATTTATATACCGCCTTTTCTCTTCCTTTCGTCAAGTGTTCCTTCAGAATCCTATATTCACTAAAATTCAAATTTTATGAAACGATCCTTGAGAAATTTTTGTATGTAGGAACCCTTGACGTCAGCAAAAAATACTATGCCGAAATTCTCTCCTTAAGTCAATGGTAGCTAAACCAACCTTGAACATATTTCAAGAATTTTTGTTTCCCCGAGCGGCAGCCAGCTTGTGTTTTTTATTGTACAATTTTGTTGCTGACAATTATTATATTAATTTTATATCATTTGTTGCAATTTATTAGATGTAAATAGATTTTGTCAAATATATTACATTTCCGTGGCAAGAAATACGCCAAAAACCAATAATTAGGCTCACACGCAGAGAAAATAGGCAGAGCGTGGCAAACTTTGAGACCGGGTCCATAACTTTAGTGTAAGGAGCATATGATATTTTTATAATTCATCATAATTTCGTAGCTAGCTACGTTCAGCCTAAGGCTATGCCAATCAAAGCAACTGGATCTAATAAAATGTGAAGCAACAAAACACAATCTCATAGTGTATTTTTAATTTAGACGCGTTTAGATTATTTCATTAGTTTTTTTTTCTTTTTTAATATTTGTATTCATTTACTTCTTCCTACAATCAATGATTAAAATATAATTTAATTTGATCCTAAGTTTCATTTATTTGTGTAAATATTTTAATGTGTCTCTGACGTCATAATATATGATGACGTTTTTCCTTGAAAACTGTCTTCGGTAAGTAAATCCCGATTTCCACAATTTATAAATGCAAATTATTTTTAAAGATTCTTATGCAGTGGAGAATGCTTATCTGAGGCTACCTTTGCGGAAAGTCAAGACGTTTTTCAAAGTTGATTCCTAAATACGGGCCTTAATCTTACATTTACTCAACTTCCTTCCTTCTCTCTTTTTTTTCAACATCCAAAGATCCCAAGTAACTTTATCTTACATAAAGCAACATATGATTTCATTTTTACAATGCAAACATATAATTACACTCGATGAAGAACAACTACCATATGCTTCAAAACTTCTTCTCACACTCATAACTGGTTTCACGTCGATAAAATGCCACATATACACATACTATCATACTTATGATACTCTTGGATCTCTTGTGCTTTGAAGAAGTATAATTCTTTTCAAAACAGCACATACCTCTGCTCCTCGCAAGTCATCACCCTCATAACCATTCTCTTCAGCAACCCACAAAGGCACGCCATTATACCCTCCATTTCATTTTCGAGCATGCCAATACTATACGAATCCCTTTTTGAAGTCATCTTTATAACCTTTAAAGTCGCCCAACACAATGGAATCTAAGTCTCACCTACTCACCCCTCGCAAAACAGTCTCGGATTATCAAGAAAAGTCACATTCTCCTGCAATATTCACCGCTCAGATGGACCAGGTTGTTATAACCACACGTTGACCTTCTAGGACTCAGACACACACAAAAATAGCTTTTGTACCAAATCAAACTCATCAGAATTGCCACACCTTCTCTCCCCTCTCAATCCTCTCCACTCAGCACCAAAAACACGACCCACATAGTCTTCCTTCATCTTTTGTTTTCAGGCAGCTGCCAACCAACATTTATTTACTATTTATAAATACAACCATGTCACCTCTCTCCTCAGCCATTATTCTCTAATATTTGCCATGCACCCAAACGATCATACAATTTCGGCCTCAATAGATGCAAGATCGCTACGGCGGTCACAACCAGGGCCGAGGCATGCATAAGCATTCCTAGCAAAGAGAAGTGATAGCGGGTCGCCAACCCAATTACCACTGTCCTTATAGTCGCCTACTACGATACTCAGAACATAAGCTGTGGGAATTCTTTCTCCCCACCACATAGGGATATATGAAAAGCGGTTGTCTATACTAGTAGCAGTGTTTTACGGTCTGTAGGTGATGTGGAGAGTCTACTCCCGTGTAAGAAGAATGTGGATAAGAAAAATATTTGAGATAATTTTTCCTTTGCTTCAGCTGCAACCAAAACCTTGAGACCTCTTGGATCTGGTTCCTCAGTTCTGCTTATAACACTGTTTATTAATTTCTGTTCATCATCATCATCACCCACCTTCTTTCCCCAAGACCGGGGGTAAGGTGATCAACATGCACCGGAAACAGAAAAGTAGTAGAAGAATATGACGAAAGTCGAAAAGAAAATTTCTGTCCATTACATCACAATATCTTTCTCTCACATAAGTAAGATTCAAGCCTAGTTTGTCTTTCATCAATTGTTTAATTCTAGGTTATAATAACCTCCTACGTTATCCACTTTCCAAAACCTCCACCTTAATCCTTAACTCTTTACATTCTACAGTTTATATTTTGTCTCTGGATCCTAAATCCATCACCTGTTCGATTTGTACAAACTTAGATAAGCAATCTCGAATTCATAATTCTCCCAAACTTATGCATCTCTTCATTCACACAATTCAGAATATTCTGTGAAAAATTTCTACCTTAAATACTATCTGCGGACAAAATAGAAATAATTTAAAAAATATATAAATAAAATAAATAAATGTTTTATTTTCTCTTGAAAATAAGACCAGAAACAAAAAAATAAAATAAAAAATAATAAAATTCCTTACACATGAAGATGCAACCAGTGACAGGCAATATCTATAATCATGGAGGTCTGGAATAAGAAAGTGTAATTAGGATAAAATCTGCACAACATTGCAACAAGGACCATTGTGCCACATCTGTCAGTCAGCATGTCCAACATCGCTCCAAATTTGGTACCTAAAAAAAATATATTAATTAACTATTTGCAATATTTATATGCTATGCAAGATAAAAAAAAAAGAATTTAAGAAAAGTTTCAAGTACCTAAATAAGCAAAAACTTAACACTCCACTAGACATATTCGTTAACCATAAAATTTACTCAACAAACTTCCCGAGTACATTATTAGGCATATGAGCAAGAATTTCAATTAGTGAAAAAAAAAACAACAAAAAAACGAGAGATAATTGAGAACAAGGTCTATAACATCTAAAATAGCTAAAGATGCCTAACTTTGCTACATGCATCTAAGCATCCTAACAATTAAGTGATAAAAGCAATTTCAAATTTAAAAGTGCTTAAACTTTCAACTTAACAATTGTGTGCAATTATCAAATTTCTGGAAGAAGCTAAAGTTTTTGAATAACAAGTACTCAAAACAGAGGTAAATTTTATTGAATTTTATACATCTTACATAATATTCAATGGATTATGAGCTAAATACCGAGTTTATTTGTCGAATTTCTTACTTAATCAGTTTTTATTAATGGGTGTTAGAAATTTAGAGGTGAAAATCACTGAATTTTGTAAATCTTAGATAATATTCTCAAGGGATTATGGAAACTAAATAAGGCATGTCAGTTAGACCATATTATAGTTGTATACATGGTATCTTGGCAATTGTGTGTACTCTCAAATTTCATGCTGAAGCTTAAGTATTTGAATAAAAGATGTTCAAAATTTAGAGGTAAATTTCATTGAATTTTATATTTATCAAAAAACTATATTCATAAAAATAGAGATGGTAAAAAACTACATGGCCTGTCAAGACTGTTCAAGTATTCAATGCTAAATATTGAGGTGTGTTAAGTTGGGCCATATTACTGGAATGAGTTCATTTGTATTTATTTCTGGAGAAAAGTAATTGTATTATTATTATTATTATTATTATTGAGTTTTTTTTCTGGTTGAATGTTGGCATGTTTTGGGAGTGCTTTTATTTTTGATGCAAAACCAGCTTCTTTTTCTTTGTTGCTGCTTGGCATGACTGATTTTTATGGTTAGGTCTATTGTTTTTTATTTTGTTTTATGTACTTAGGTTTGTTCCAAGAATTTAATTTATCTTCTACAGATATTAAAAGTTAAAGTAAATATTAGGCTTTTGGAGGTGGGAGGTATTTTGCCCTTATGGCTTTTTTATTAAAGAAGTTTTTCCTTCGTTTAAATCGTGTTTAAGGGGATTCTAGGGAGCAATATAGCTGTGGCCATAGGTAGATTGTATTCTGGGGGTTTATTTAAAACGGTAGTGTAGGCTTATTTTACTTTAATTATTTCATTCAATTCTTAACATATGCAGAACTAAAGAAGTAAGCTGGGCCAGAACTTTCATTAGTAATTTTACTGATGAAAGATCTGGCCCGGTTTACTTCTTTAGTTCTATATAGCACCCTCCACTCTCTTCCATTCTCTCATAACCTCCATCTTTATACAAATTAAATAACTAAGCAGACATAATACATCCCTGCCTCACTCAGCTATAAATATTAAACCAATCACTTTCAACTCCATTTATTATTACACACGCTCCACTATCGTCATACACTTTTAATTCCATTCAGAAGCCTAGCACCAACAACATATATCACTAAAACCTGCCACAGAGCTTCCCTATTAATCCTGTCATACGCCTGTTGGAAGTCCATAAAACCTAAATACAATTTATTCTTCTCTCATTTTCTCAATCATTTGTTTTGTACAAATTTGATCCACGCATTCTTTACCACTTCTAAATGTACCTTGTTCTTCACAAATCAGTCCTTCAGTCACTCGTTATACTATTTCGACCAAAATACCAGCATATATATATATATCCTATATATATATATATATCTATCTATATATATACAATACATATATATATATATATATATTATATATATATATATATATATATATATATATATATATATCGTCATATATATATATATACCGGTATATATATATATATATATATATATATATATATATATATAGAATATATATATATATATATATATATATATATATATAATAATTATATATATATATATATATATATATAATATATTATATATATAGTATATATATATATTATCTATATATATATATCTTCCCTACAACACAAACTAATTCCCCTATAGTTCCTACAGTTCTCCCTATCCCCCTTACCCTCATTTAAGGGTACTATTACTGTCTCCTCCAATTCTTTGGTACTATACTCTCCATTAACGTCTTGTTACACAACTCTCAAATCCATTCAATCATCATCTTCCTCCATACTTGATTATTTCACCAGCAATTCCATAAATGCCTGCAGATTTACCATTCTTCAACTTTCTCACTCTACCCTTCTTACTAACTACCTCATCCCCAAAATACCTATTACTTCTTGCACCATCAAATCTACACACATTCACTATCACCTCTTCATTACTGTCAATGTTATGCAGATTTTTGAAGCGTTAACTCCACACTCTTCTCACATCCATTTCATCAGTATGAAAGCACCATCCCTACTCATTATTCTATGCAGAGTCCCTTTACTCTCTTCTTAACCTTTCGTGCTTCCTTCCAGAAAATCATCCGATTCCCTTGTAAGTCCCCACTCATCATCCTTCCAAACTGTTCACTTACCTCATTTTTAGTCTTCCTTATATAATTCCAAACACCTTTCTTTTAAAACCCCATCATTAGCTTTTAGTACATTCAACCACGCCTCTTTTACCTGCTTGCGTCACCCTCTTCATTCCACCACTCACTGTTAACATTCTTACTTCCTACTTTAGGTCAATCACATACTTCTCTTGCACTATTAACAAACGTTTTCATCATTTGAGTCCAGATTTTTGTTTCATCTTGTTCGCATCAACTGATTTATTTGCAAGTGCTCTTAAATAGTTTTCCTTATTACCTTGTTCACTAACTTCTCACTCGTAATTCTTCCCCCCCCCCCTTCTTTCCTAATCACCTTCCTCTTCATCCAAGCCCCCATTAGCTTAATAGTACATAAAACAACAATGATCTGATAATCCCATCCCTAACCCCTCACTGATCTCCTTCAACAACACAAAATCAATCATACTTTCCACTTCAATACCATCTCTACCTACACCAACTCTAGTACTTATGAATACTCTTGTGTTTGAAGAAAGTATTACTTACACAAATACCTCTCTCTTCACAGAAATCAATCACCTTCCTACCATTCTCATTTTCACCCATCACCCCAAAGCCATCTGTTATACCATCCCTTTTTGATCACATATCCAACCATTTAGGTCACCCAACACAATCAATCTGAAGCTCCTACTCACCCCATCCAAAACATAATTCAGATTATCCCAGAAAATTGCTTTCTCCTCAACATACCCTCAGATGGACCATATGTCACAACCACACATACAATATATATATATATATATATTATATATATATATATAATATATATATATATATATATATATATATATATATAGTAATAACTGTAGATATATATATATATAAGATATTATTATTATAATATATATATATATTATATATATATATATATATATATATATAGATATCATATATAATATATATATATATATATATATATATATATATAACGTAATATATAGATATATCGGTATATATATATATATATATATATATATATATATATAATATATATATATATATATATATATATATATATATATATATATAATAATATATAATATATATATATATATATATATATACCGTATGATATATATAATATATATGATATATATATATATATATATATATATAATATATATAATATATATTATATATGTATATATATATATATATATATATATATATATATAGTAATATATATATATATATATATAATATATATAGGGCATACCGTATTTACCATATCATTTAGCAATTTCTAATTAAAAATTATTCTTTATCCATACCAAATGGCAACTTACTCTGATTGAATAATCTTGCTGCATGACCATCAAAAGCATCAAGGAATCCTGACAGAATATAAAAGGATGATGCAAGGATGTGATTTTCTGGCATATAGTAAAGTGCTGCAAACAAGAGGATAATCCGACCAAATCCTGAAAATAAAAATTGGTATTAAAAGAGATTCTCTATTGCAATGGTATGTCGCTAATCTAACTTCATGATGCTCAATTTACAGTGACAGGCCCAATATTACAAACAAGGAGTCTGAATTAAACTGAAAATATCGCATACATAAAGAATACTCAACATTGAGATATCCAATTACATTTATTATAAGTAATTGACAAATTATAACTTCTCTCACAGTATTAAAAGCAACTAAAAATATTATTTTTTTTATTTTATTTTTCCATATTTCAGTCATAATAAAAAAACTGAGATCACCACATGAATCATAAGGTTATTTTTTTTATGTTACTGATAATCTGTTATTTAAAATCAAAATTGGAAAGAAGATAATCAAGTTTCAAATCAAATTAAAAAATTTAAAATTAAAAAAAGATAAGAGCAACTAACAGGGGTGGAGTGAAGGCATTCAGAGGGTGCCTCAGAACACCCAATATCTTAAAAGCTTGTTTAGAAAGATAATGAATGATTTTTCCAATTAACAACTTGAGAAAAAGAAACACCAAGGATATTAAGGACAAATGAAGATTTGAGCCGCGCTGAAGATCATATCGAGTAGAAAGAAGAAGGAACCGAGTCTTCATAGCATGTAAAAATCTTTTTCTCAATGCCACAATTAGGAATTGAAGAAAGATTAGTAGCTAGTTAAACTTCTAGCGCAAGCTAACTGCTGCTGAGAGGGACATCTTTCAAAAATGTAAGGGAGTAATAAAGGGTGGAGTTGTCAGCATAGGAGCGGATAGGTGAAGAAGTAATAGAGAGAAGGTATCAATAAAAAGTAGGAAGAGAGTTGGGGATAGGACAGAAACCTACTATTCTTAGATTTAAAGGAAGAATTCTGGATGTTTACAACAGCTGCTAGAGAATAGCTGGAGAGAATATCAGAGAGAAGGATAGGGCAAAAGAGAGATGTTTAGAAATCAGAGCTGTATATAGGCCCTATGTCAAGTGCCGGAGTGAAAGATTCACCCAAATGCTGAAGGGCAGAGGGCCAAGAATCAGAAAGAAGAAAAAGAGCACCAGTAGAGTTTCATATGAAAGTCACACTAGCAACCATTGATAAGATTAGAAAAATTGAGATCTTTCCAAATCTTCATGTTTAAGGATAGATTCAAAAACTAGAGGTTTAGTATATGAGGTTAAAATGATAGGATGATAGGTTGGGGACTTAAGAGGGCCCAGAGGGGTCCCCATTTTCAGCATAGGCTGAATGAGAACATGTTTCCAGTATAGGGTTGGGATTAAAAAAAAACCGTTCGTTTTTTTAAAAAAAAAAAAAACACGTTTTTTTTAAAAAAAGACCAATGGCCCAAATTTTTTTTTTTTTTTAAATTACTTATTTTTCATATATATCGTCTTTTTAGGGTATTTAGCATTAAAATACAGTAAATACAATATGTTAAAAGAGGTATACAATATATAAAGTAGAGTTTAGTGCTTAATAAAGTTTTATTAGTGCTCTAGGGCATATAATTATTACATTTCACATGATCTGATTATTATTATTATTATTATTATTATTATTATTATTATTATTATTTATTATATATATATATATATTATATATTATATATATATATATATATATATATATATATTATATATATATATATATATATTATATATATATATATATATTATAATAATATATATATATATAATATATATATTATACCGTATATATAAATATATTATATATATAATATATTATATATATAATATATATAATATATATATATATATATATATATATACGTATAATATATATATATATATATATATATATATATATATTATAATATATATAATAATATATATATATATATATAATATATATTGGTAAAGCTGTAGACAGCGACCCACACATTTTCAGACCAAAAATTTTAAGTTCAAAAAAATTTCTAAGTTAGAAAAGTTTAAAAGTTAAATTAGTTTTTATTTAATAAAATTGTTTAGTGCAAGCTTTCTGGCATAATTCCAGAATGGCTGCCACGAAAGAATTTCTTAAAAAACTTACTTAAACTTAACTTTTCTGAACTTAGCGAATTTTTTTGAACTTAGAAAATTTTTGGTCTCAAAAATGTGTGGGTCGCTGTGTGCAGCTTTTACCCTATATTATATACATATATATTATTATATATTATATATATATATTATATATATTTATATATATATAATATATATATTTTATTATTATATTATTATATATATATATATATATATATTCATCATCTACCTTTTTCTCCCCAGACTGGTGTAAGGTGCGTAACAAACATCAGAAAATAAAAGTAGTAGGAAGAATATGACAAAAGCGAAAAGAAAGGCCCCAGCCTTACCCCCCTCCCTCTGTTCCATTAATTAGTAAGGACTCGTCGCCCAGTCAGAAAATCCACCCTTATAGCTTCACCGGGACTGCCGACGGACCCTCACTATGCGTAAATCATCAGGTGTTAAGGGTTCACCCTTGACCCAGGTTGGGCCACAACCATACCCCCTCACAAAACCCCGCCATCTCTCTTATTATGCCACTTTCTTCTCGCCTCGGCCAAACTTACATTTCTCTCATCCAGACATTCATTTACTGCTCAATCCACTTTTTCTTCAAGTCTCCCAGCCGGTCGTTTTCAACACACTCGCCACTATACATCTGCTTTAAAACCGACTATCATTCATCCTTTCCACGATGACCAAAAACCATCTCAACATACGTTCATTTATCTCTCGTGGTACCCTTTCCCTCCCCCTCACACCACACAACTACTCTAAGTATTGTTCATTCCTCATTTTATCAATCTTCTCACACCTAGCATGCCCCTAGATTGTCCATCTGAACACATTGAACTTTAGATCTATACTTCTTATTCCAGACCATAGTCCTCACTACCATACCATAACACAGGTAACAACATACCCTCATGTAAGACCCTAGCGCACTAAAGACTTAGTCCCTTTACATTCACAACGATTTAATTGCCACCAGCACCTTCTTTGCCATTCACAACTTTACTACTAAACTCTGCATCATCCGTTCCCCGTCTCATCCAACATATACCCTTAAATATTTAACTCAGACACTTGTTCCAGCTGCTCACCATCTGACATAACTTCACACTGATGACTGTCTCACTCACAACCATAACCTAACTCTTATCTATGTTTACTTTTGCAAACCCCTCCTTTTACACACCCTGCCAAATATTCTCTACCAATCCTCTCAAACTCTTCAGATTCGACACACAGAACCAAATTCATCCGCATATAATAGGTAGGGCACCTCCACTCATCTCCATTATTCTAACACCATTTCCTGTCAAGCCCACCTTTCAATTCTTCATAACCCCATCCATATTACAAATTGAATAACCAAGGAGACATAACACAACCTGCCTCACTCGCTATTAATACTAAAAACCAATCACTTTTTGACACCATTTATTCTTACACACACCTCCACTATCGTCATACATACTTTTGATTCCATTCAGAAGCCTATCAACAACACTATATATTACTAACACCTGCCATAGACCTTCCCTATTAACCCTATCATACCCCTGTGGCAAATCCATAAAACCTAATTACAATTTATTCTTCCTCTCTCAGATTTTCTCTATCATTTGCTGCAATGTAAAGATTTGATCCACACATCCTCTACTACTCCTAAACGCACCTGTTCTTCACCAATCATCCTTCCAGTCACTCTCCGCACTCTTTCGGACCAAAACACTAGCAGTATATCTTCCCCTTACAACACTCAATAAACTTAATTCCCCTATAATTTCTACAGTTCCCTCTATCTCCCTTCCCTTATATAAAGGGACTATTACGGCTCTCCTCCAATCCCTCGAAACTATACCTCCAATAAACGCTTTATTTACACAACTTTCAAGATCCAATCAATCACCATCTTGCCTCTGTAATTTCATCTATACATGCGATTTACCATTTCTTCAACTTTTCTCACTCTACCCATTTCCTCCTCTTTGCTAATAACTCACTCCCCAAAATACCTATCTTCTTGTACCATTCAAACCCACACTCAGTCATATCACCTTCAATCATTACTGCCAAATTAATCCAGATTTTCAGTGTTCTTTCCACACTCCACTCACATCCATTTCATCAATTACAAAAACACCATCCCTATTCATTATTCTAAGCAGGTTCCCCTTATTCTAATTCTTAACCTTTCACGCTTCCTTCCAGAAGAGCTTCCTATTCCCTTGTATGTCCCCATTCATCCTCCTTCCAAACTGTTCATTTACCTCTTCTTTTCTCTTACTAATGCATCTTTTAGCATTCCTTTTTTCCTCCTTATATAATTCCAAGCATCTTTCTTTTGAAACTTCATCATTTACTTTTAGTACATTCAACCACGCTTCTTTTTTACTTTTAACCGCTTGCATCACCTCTTCATTCCACCACTCACTGTTATCATTCTTCCTTCCTACTTTAGCACACCCACATACTTCTTTTTCACTGCTAACAATTACTTCCTTCATTGCTTCCAGATTTATTCAGTTTCAACTTGTTCACATTCAATCGAATTACTTGCGAGCGTTCTTACATACTTATCCATATTACCTTGTTCACTAAACTTCTCACTCTTAATTTTACCCACTTCCTTCCGTATCACCTTCCTCTCCATCCAAGTCCCCACTAACTTAATTTTACATAGAACAACATAATGATCCGATAATCCCAGTATTACTTACACACATACCTCTCTCCTCACAGAAATCAATCACCTTCCTACCATTCTCATTTTCTCTTGACACCCCAAAACCACCTGTTTACCATCCTTTTTTGATCATATATATATATATATATATATATATATATATATATATATATATATATATATATAATATATATATATAAAATATATATATATATAAAAAATATATATAAGATATATATATATAATATAATATATATATTTATATTATATAATATATATATATATATATATATATATATATATATATATATATTATATATATAATATATATATATATATATATATATATATATATATATATATATAATATATATATATATATATATATAGTATATATACACTGTATATATAAAATCCGTATTAATAGTCAATATTTAGGCCTAGAAGGGGTATTGGTACTACTGTATAATTTAAAACATCTTTTATATACATAAAAAGAGGTAATTTTAAAAAAAAAACAAAAAAAAAACATTTTGTTTTAAAAAAAAACGTTTTTTTTTTAAAAAAAAAAAAAAAATTAAAAAAAAACGTTTTTTTCACAACCCTATTCCAGTAGAAAGGAAAAGTTGAAGCAGATAGAGATAAAATAGTTTACCAAAACAGGGTGCAATCTCGGAAGCACAAGTTTTGAAAACCATGAGAAACACCATTAAGATCCTAGGTCTTGCTAAAGTTAAGCTCAGAATGAGTGGAAATAATGTCTTTAGAAGAAATTATAGTTAGTCACAAATAAGGCAGAGGGGGTTGAGGAGGAGGAAAAGCACCAGAATCGTCTAATGTAATGTGGCTTTATAGGCAAAGGAGGTATGTGGAGCAGGGCCCCCTAATCTCCAACCTGTGAGTACTGATGAGTTTATTTCACTGTATATTAATAATCATCATACCAATATATATAATATATATAATAGATATTATAGGTTTTCAATACCTACTTTTCATTAATAACCTTTTCCCCTATCCGCTTCTATGCAAATGACTCCACCCTTCATTGCTCATTTCATTTTGAAAGACATCCACAATCAACAGCAAGTGGCTCATGCTAGCGGGACACCCTTGGTCCAACTAACCACTGACCATCCTCAAATTTCTAATTGGGGCATTGAAAACATGGTTGTTTTCAAAGACTCAAAATCTCAATTCCTTCATTTTACAACTTGACAATCTTTCACACAACTACAACATCTTCGAAAACACACAACTCAAACCTTCGAATGTCATTAATATTTTTTGGCATTTTGCTAAGATCACATTATTTCTCTTTCTAAACAAGTTTCTAAGAGGTTGGGTACTCTGAGGAGTTTTCAGAATTTCTTCAGCAATCCCAGTTGCTTGTTCTTTATAGGAGTGTCATACACCCCTGTATGGAGCATGCCTCACATATCTGGGGTGGTTCCACTGGCAAGCTCTCCTTACAAAGGTGGAGTCTAGGCCTTTCAGTCTTAGATACTCTCCTGCTCTCACATTCTCTCCAGCCTCTTTCAGCCCATTAAATTGATGCATCACTTTATACTATTGCGATTACAAAGGACACTACTCTTCTGAACTCTTCAGTCAAATACCTCCTCCATTGAGAAGGGCTCGTGTGACAGGTCTTGCAATACATCTCATCCTTTCTCTGCCCAACTCTTTGACCTTGGACTAAACTGCTATGCTCAATCATACATGTAATCCATTGGTAAAGTCTGGATCACACTTCCTTTATCTATTTTCCAAACTATCTTTGAAACTATCTTTGACTTACACACTGTATCGGAGCATGTCAGCCTTTGAACTGGGTCTATTCTGAGAATTTCCCCAGTTCTAGTGGAATCATAGCAATTTATATTTATAAAGAGAATATTGCCCTTGGATTTATAGATGGTGATTCAACGAAATTCTTTAATTTTGACACTTCGCATTATAATTACAAATTGTACTTAACTGTAATACATCATCAACATCAGCAGACGTCCTCACCTTCATCAACAGTATACATCCGTCCGTCCAATTTACAATAGAGGAATCATCCAATGATACTCTACCCTTCCTCGACACTTTGGTTATATGGCAAAACAGTCCCCAGCTACTTTACAGTATTTACAGAAAACCAACATTTTCCCCTAATTACATACACTGGTTATCCAACCACACAAGAAATACAAAACTAGCAGTTTTATCGTCTCTATATCTCTGGGCCCTCCGCATTTGTTCTCCTCCATTTTTGAAAAAAGAAACACAGCACATACACAGAACTTTCACATCCCTCCTATATCCAGATTATTTCATAACGAAAGCACTTACAAAAGCCAAAAAAAGGTTTTACAGCACAAACCCCCCAAGAAAGACACCCTCCTCCTTCCTACCTGTTCCCAACATACCCCTATATGAAATAAAGCCTTACATCCCAAAAAACATCACTCTAATCCCATCCAACAATGTCACGCTAAAAAACACATTCAGACCGCCTAAATACAATGCAAATCCGTCACACAAATGCGTTTACCACATCCCCTGCAAAATATGCAATAGCACTTATATAGGAGAAACTTCAGACTTCACACGACGAAAATATCAACATTCGACCGACCTACGCAACGATAGTATTAATTCAGCATTGACACACCATAGAAGAGCATTTGATCATCATATCAATATTAACCACATGCAATCCATCAGAAACATCAACCACACCAACCATCGCAAGATACTCGAATCCTTTTGCATTCACAATATTAATAACTATAACAAACAATCAGGTGAAATAAAGCTAGACTACATATACAACGAATTCCTAAAAACCTCCAAATATTTCAACAACACAATCAAGACAATCACCAACCAACTAGAACAATCCTAAAAAGCGATCAATCCAACAAAGAATACCCTCCTTTGGCCTGACGAGATCTCGTATATCGAGATGAAAGCTTGCCGCTAAGTATGTATTACAGTTAAGATAGAGGGTCAAGTGAACTGGAAAGTACATAAGTTTTTAAGCCTTTTGGCCTTTGACTCGACCCTGTATTACAGTTAAGATAGAGGGTCAAGTGAACTGGAAAGTACAGAACAGTTTATAAGCCTTTTGCCCTTTGACTCGACCCTGTCCAAAAGCCGGGTGAAACCAGAGGCCCCCCTCCTAGATATGAGAGCAGTACTCCATACATGGGTGGATGAGACCCTTGTATAGCTGGAGCAACTGAGAAGAGGAAAAAAAGTCTCGCAGTCTAAACAGAACTTCCAATTTCTTTGAGGCCGCCCTAGCAACCGTTGTGATGAGAGATTTCCAAGACATTTTTTTATTTATGCTAAAGCCAAGGATGTTTATATTGTCAACAGGAGAGACGAGAGAACCGTTAAAAGAGATAGGAAAGTTAGGTGTTTTGGAGAACTAGATTTGTAGAAGTTGGGTTTTTAAAGAATTGAATTTCACAAGGTTGAGACAACCGCATCTGGAAATTCTATCCAGATCAGCAAGAATAGAATCGGAAAGATTAAGATGAGAGGCAATTCTAGAAGTAAAAGAGGGAGCAGAATTGATACGAGTTGAAGAATGAAGGGTTGAGTCATCTGCATATGGGTGGATAGTGTTAAAGGTACAGGTGAGATAATTAATGAAAAGGTAGGAATAAGGTAGGAGATAACAGAACCCTGAGAAACACCAATATTGACAGAAAAAGATCCTAAAAAGCGATCAATCCAACAAAGAATACCCTCCTTTGGCCTGACGAGATCTCGTATATCGAGATGAAAGCTTGCCGCTAAGTATGTATTAAAGTTAAGAGAAATTTGTAATTATAATGCAGGTTTCAAAATTAAAGAATTTCATTGAATCGCCATCTATAAATCCAAGGGCAATATTCTCTTTATATATATATATATATATATATATATATATATATTATATATATATATATATATATATATAAGGGAGATGTTATTCGTGCATAGTTGTGCCATTGACGACTGAAGTAACCCGTAGTAACGGTTTTGTAAGTTTAAGATTTCTCATTGATCCAGTCTGGACACTACGATCCAGCCTGGACGATGACTGTATTATATTCTATATTATTGATTTAGTTATTCCCAAAACTTAGAGAATTATAGATGTTATAATTATGTTCTCTCTTTTTAGTTTGGATATATGATTTGATGTTTATTGATAATATTATAACCTAAACACTTTGTATAAAGTTCTAACGAGTACATGATATTGTACCAAAACATTGTTAACCAACAATTCCATACATACTCGAAGACTTGAAGACCTGGAAGTTAGATATCCAGATTTTCCAGGTTAGTGTGTACGGATAAATAAAAGATTCCATTTCATTCATTATTGTAAAATTTATTAATGTTATGTGCTGGAAAAGCAGTAGTAACCTAACCGTTATTGTTGCAGTTTAATATCAGAAAGCACCAGCAACTATTGAATCAATTGAACAAACCCCTCTTGGAAATTGAAAGGGTGAGTTCAATAAAGTAATAAAGTACATATAATATTATATGTAAAATATACTGTTATAAATGAAGATAAAGTGTGATCAAGTGTAGTAATCCCCTTTATTATTTATTTTGACAGGGTTTCAATTACGGGTTTTAGTTACCGGCTTCAATTTCAGTTTTGGGTTCATTTCTGTTGTGAATTCAGCTCTTTTTGTTTATCCCCAAAATCCTCAGTTAAGTATAGTATATTTGTCGTAATTGAGTCAGAATTTCTACTTCCTCCCTTACTTCATTGCACGAATAATATTTGGAATCGTTTGGTTTCCACTCTTGAATCTGATCCTGAACTTATGTACATAATCATAATACATTGGATTTTAAGTATAATTCCAATGTATTTATCTAATTAAAATATATCATATAATCCAATTCATATAACTTTTATTATAGTTTTGTTGGGAGTGGATTGTGTTATCTTTATCTATTCACAAACCTCCCACATGTATATATTTTGAGCGAATTAAGTAAACAAACTTTTTAGTGTGTCAATATCCTAGATTTTGATTCTCTATGACCTATGTTATATTATTATTCTTTACTATTATTAGTCTCCATTGATAGATAGATCCAGTAACGATCTAGGTTAAGTAAACCCTTCCTTGGGGTAAGACCTGCTAAATTATATGGTCACAATTACGTATTTACTAAAGGAAACTCACAATCCCTCCTTGAATAGTCACACAGTAGCAGGCCAACGGAGTCCCGAGACGTATCTCCCTCCACCGTTACAGAAAAAGCTTAACCTGTCCGTAAATACTCTGATGGTGTCAGTGGTTGCCTGTACTTACTTAGACATCTCAAACCACATCTAATCGAAACATCACCTTAATACTGATCTACTTCCTTATTATATCTTTTGATTATTCAATCTTCATCGACTTGCGACTCTATGAGAATTAAGTGAGAGAGGCACCTTCCAGTCGGGTACGAGTGTTCGGTCCCAGCGTGCTTCTCTCCGCAACATAAATAAATTAAGTGGCGCCCGAACAGGGACTCTGAGTTCCTGCGCTTGCGTGCACTAGGATTGTGACTCTCGCTCACATCATCACATTTATTTTGAAAATTCATCGATTCTCTTCAGTTCTTTTCAAAGAAATCTTCTTCTTTTGTACTTACATTGGACAGATTCAAGAGTTAGTTAGGGATAACCCTCCAATACTTTAATTTTCTTTATTTACTTAAACAAAAATTTAACATGTCTGAAAAAAATCAAACCACAGGCTTGGAAACAAGCACAGCTTCTGATAGCCAAGAGGATTTGGACTTTGATCCATCTCTTGCAGCTGTTGCTCTAGATCCACGTGTAGAACAGCGTCTGCGTGATGATCAAAATAAACATCAATTAGAAATGAATGTAGGAATGAATGTAGGAGTGAATGATGAAAATAGAAGTAGGGTAGAAGTCACCAACTCTGACACACCCTTGGGTTCCAACTCTGACGTAAAAATGGTTTCCAAATCTGACAAACCTTTTAATCAGTCCGAAATGGATGCCTTGCTTATTAAACTTAAAAAGCAATGGGTCCAAGAAAATAATGTTGAAATCAGTCAGGTTGAACACAGAACGTTCCCCGCTCGAGGTCAAGTAATACCCTCTGACCTTGATGCACCTAAATTGCAAATGCCTAAAAATACCACTTCTCTCTATGATCGTGAGTATAAACCTTCCTTAGTTTCCCAATTTCAACCACGATCCAAACCTTTTCCTCATAATCCACTGAGTTATGTGGAAACTCCCAAAAATCATTTTCTTCCTAATCCTAACCTTTATCCTAATCCTAACCTTATTCCTAGTCCTAAACTTCTTCCTAACCCTAAACTTCTGTCTAATCCCAGTCTTCTTCATACTTCTATACCACCAGTAAATTACTTTACCCAACCTAAGTCTCTCTTGAGAAATCCCGACATGGGTAGAGGCCAATAGGATTCTTTTATCCCCAATAAATAGAGGAGAATCTGAGTTCTCCGAGAAATATAATAGGTTGCTACAACCCCACCAAGAACAAATGCCAGTAAATCAGTATCCGGAGCACCAGATGTCTATTGACCCTCAGTCGTATTCTGGTTGTTTTCCACAAGGATTACCACAACGACAATTTGAATGTCGTATTCCCGATCCAAATGAACCTTCTATGTATTCAGGGCCACAAATGAAACAGAGACTTGACATGTTGGAGGAGGCCATTGTACTCCTCACACAGTTGCTCAAGAACTCTCAAAAGCTTAAGGTTGTGGACCCTGGAAAATTTAAATATGAATCAGAACAAGATCTCTTAGTCTATTTGGCTGATTTTGAGGCTTATTGTAGCCTTCATTATCCCAATGCCCATCACCAATGGTGAGACTGCTAGGACGACACTAGAAGGCAAATTTCTCACATATATCGTGAAAATCCTAAAAGATAACGGGAAATACTTCTCTGTACGGATAACTCTAGTATGTTGGTATTAAGATGAGGAACGCTAAGAGAAAGAATATAGAATACAGAAGTATCATGCTGCTCACCGATACCCTAACGAGAGCATTAATGTTTGCCCTTCGGTTGGAACGCCTGGCTAGTCAAGCATATCCTGGATACAATATGAGAGATCATGATTCCCTTAGAATAGCTTTCCTTTGTAGTTTGCCTCCATTTATTGAAACATTCGTCCGTCAATATATAAAAATGATGGAGTTGGACGGTTATAGTAGAGCTTCTTGGGAGAATATTGTGAATTTTGCAGACTCTTTGGACAGTGAGAATACTGCTTTTCCAAATGTCCCAATCAACACCTCTTGAGATCGACCCATCCAATTATTCCCGAGCTGACCGGGAGGTTGATCTAAACGAATCATTGGAGTCAGTAGTACAAATCAATACTACCCTTCCTGGATGGACTGATGTTCTACGGAAAAAAGTCGAGCAACGAAAAACTAAGTCATCAGTAAAAACTAACCATCGCCCTACCAATGTCAGTCAACGTAGTCCTAAGGAAAGAAATAGCTACAGTCGTTCTTTCCATAACACGGTTCGTAGTTCACCCCGGAACGAGGACCGTTATTGTAGGGCCCATGGTAGAGCCACCTCCAAAAAGGTAAAAAGTTACAGCTTAGCAAAGGAAA
Source organism: Trachelipus rathkii (assembly GCA_015478945.1). Classification (NCBI taxonomy): domain Eukaryota; kingdom Metazoa; phylum Arthropoda; class Malacostraca; order Isopoda; family Trachelipodidae; genus Trachelipus; species Trachelipus rathkii. The sequence continues at coordinate 44,050 of JABUQX010100115.1, forward strand.
GTTAAGATTGGTCATTTATACGCACGATTGTTGAAATTGTAAAAATTAGGTTAAGAAAATCGATTTAATGAAAAAAATTAAATAATTGCTGAAAATATTTAAGAAATTCAGATTTGCTTAAGTGTGAAATTGTAAATAAATTAAATATTGTATTTAAAATAGGCTAAGTATGTTATGTGTGTGGTTTTTGTAAATAATAAAAAATAAAAATATATATATGTAGGAAAACTTATATATGTTGGCCGTCTCAAAAGTAATATCATATATATATATATATATATATATATATAATAATATATTATATATATATATATATATATATATATATATATATATATATATATATATATATATATAAGTGTATTTATGTATAAATAAGTTATGTCTGTATGTATGTGTAAATGTGAACGTTTGTGTGTGTGTACGTGTGTAATTATGAATATTGATATTTAGGTTTTAATAAAAAGAAAATAGAGTAGGGTTATGTAAATAAAAGTTAGAAAGTATTTTAAAAATAAAGAAAATAGATAAAGAATGTAATTACGAAGGAAATAATCTTGTTATTATTCTTTAATACAGTTTTGAAAGAACAGAAATTACGAAAGCCATATTTTGAAGATAAAAATACAGAAAAGTGGAAACACTACTATGACGTCACGAATGACAACCAACATGGCGGACGTGGAACGGAAGGCAGTTCACTTGCTATTCAGAGTCGATTGCGATAACATCTATTCCGTGTGTGTTAGGCTATTTGTTTAAGATTTGCATTTTGTTTATGTTAGCCTAGTTTTGCATTTCGTATTAGTTTGTTTACGTTTTGTATGATATTTTGTTAGCTTTGTTTATGTTTCGTCACAAGTTTTTGTTTAAAATCATTTCACTTATTGTCTGGATCTCATACTGATAGCAGTGATTTTTGTCGTGCTCTGTAAAAATTTGTTAGACTATTTATCATTTCGAATTTGACATACGTTGTTTCATTATTTAAACTTTGCATATTTTGAAGCAATTATCGTAATTTGTTTATTTATTGAAAAGTGCTAGAACATTTTTGTAAATAGTTTAACCTTGTATATTTATTTGGTCAACTCTGATTTACAATATAAGTTGGAGACGTTGTATATTTTTTGAAGCTACAAGTATTTAAAAGGATTTAAAGGTAATATGAAAATTTTTAAATTAAATAAATATAATATTATTATTAGTTAGTATTGCGCTGGCAGTTGGCTTTGATTCCAGCTTTTGCAGTGGCAGTCAGCGTCAATAAACAGAATTGTTTAGTATTAGTAAGTTGAGAAATGCACACTGTGCATTGGCATTTATTGTCCTAAAATATTATTACTTGGATCACGCAACTTGTTTGTGAACGAAAAAACAACTAAATATTACTGTATTTTTTGATTTGATTGAGCTCAGTTTTATATTGTACAGAAAGTTATTAAAAGATTTTAAAGTTTATTTTGATATTTAAAGAATTTGATTAAAGTTGAAAAAATAAAGCTTTTGTTCTGATAGTTCCTTGTTTTTTGATTGAGTTTCATTTTATTTAAGAGATTTTGGTCATTTATTATTGATGAGGAAATTTATGGTTGTTGACAAGGAAGCGGCCATCTTGATTAAAAAAGCCGGCAGCCGCCATCTTGACCGGCAGCCGCCATTTTGAAAGTGACAGTGACTTAAAGCATTAACTGTCTGAATTGTTTGAATAGTTAAGGTGATTAAGATATATCATCTTTGACAATTAAAATACTTTGATAGATTAATACGATTAATAGTTAAAATTATCATAGTGTGGAAGAATAGTTAATTCTGTTGAAATATATATAGTAGTCCTTGGACTTGACAGAATTATTTAAGACTTGACTTAATTTGGGACTTTGATAAATTTTCAATCAATTCGTGAGGATTAAGAATTTGTGACTTTGTAATGGAATTTAATTTACAGTAACCTTTGACAGTTAATAGATCGAACAGTACTTAGAAATTACAGTGCTTAGTTTATATTGCATTGATTTAACTTTAGTTTTGAAAAACAACAATAGGACTTAGTGTTGTTGAACACAGACTTAGTTGAACTTAAAATTAAATTTAATCGGACTTTGACTGATTTAACTTGGAGTTCGACTTTGAAATTAGGACTCGACTTTTTCTGAAATTGATATTCGACTTTGAAGTTAGCATTTGACTTTACCTATGATACTCGACTTTGAGTTTGACCTTTGATTGTCTGAACTTAGTCTTCCATAGTAATTATTTAACTTAGTTTTCAGCTTTGACTGTTTGAGTTGACTTTCAGTTTTAACTTTTTAAATTTAGCTTTCGACTTTAACTTTTTGAATTTAGCTTTCGATTTTAACGATTTGCATTTAGTTTTGACTTTAGTTTTGTAGATTGGTTTTGACTTTACTTAACTGGTCTTTCGATTTAAATTATTTATAGTTGATTGTTGTAGTTTTCGACTTTCGTTGGTATAATTTAGTTTTAGTATTCGATCCTTTCAAGGTTATTCCGACTTTGATATTGCAGTTGGATTTCAACTTGATTGAATGAAAATTTCGTAATCATTTTCTGACTTAACAGGATTTATTTTCTTTAATTGAGTGTTTATGATTAATGCATATTTCTGATTGTGCATTATTTATAGTGAGATATTTTGATTGACTCACAACAATTTCAAGGTGAATTGAATGTTTAAATACTTTGAAGTTTAATAACACTAGTTTGATAAATTAAACTTTATAACGGTTTAATGGTAATCACAATTGACTTTGAGAAATAGTGATAGAAGCCCTAGATATTTAAGCTCAATTGACAATTTAGATTTTACAATAGCTTTTGATTAATTAAATTAAAAGTTGATTT